>JBBPBX010030790.1:0-14370 GCA_038048925.1 Garcialebias charrua
TGCCAATCCAAGGGAACTGCCCCCGATGTCCACGCGATATTGCAGAGTCGCGTAAGCCAACACAACCCCACAACATCCAGAGCCCTAAGGAACTCAGGACGAATCTCATCCACCCCCGGAGCCTTGCCACCGCGGAGCTTTTTAACCACCTCGGCGACCTCAGCACCAGAGATTGGAGAGCCCGACCCAAAGTCCCCAGGCTCCGCTTCCTCAGTGGAAGACGTGCCAGTAGGATTGAGGAGGTCTTCGAAGTATTCCGCCCACCGACTCACAACATCCCGAGTTGAGGTCAACAGCACGCCATCCCCACCATAAATGGTGTTGGTCGCGTACCGCTTTCCCCCCCTGAGACGCCGGATGGTGGACCAGAATCGCCTCGAAGCCGTACGGAAGTCATTCTCCATGGCCTCTCCGAACTCCTCCCACGCCCGAGTTTTTGCCTCAGCAACCACCCGAGCCGCATGCCGCTTGGACTGCCGGTACCTATCTGCTGCTTCCGGGGTCCCACAGGCCAAAAAGGCCCAATAGGACTCCTTCTTCAGCTTGACAGCATCCCTCACCGCCGGCGTCCACCACCGGGTTCGAGGGTTGCCACCACGACAGGCACCAACAACCTTGCGGCCACAACTCCGATAAGCCGCCTCGACAATAGAGGCGCGGAACATGGCCCACTCGGACTCCATGTCCCCCGCCTCCCTCGGAACGTGTTCAAAGCTCTCCCGGAGGTGGGAGTTAAAGCTCCGCCTGACGGGAGACTCTGCCAGACGTTCCCAACAGACCCTCACAATACGTTTGGGTCTGCCAGGTCTGACCGGCATCCTCCCCCACCATCGGAGCCAACTCGCCACCAGGTAGTGGTCAGTTGCTCCGCCCCTCTCTTCACCCGAGTGTCCAGGACATGCGGCCGCAGATCAGATGAGACGACAACAAAGTCGATCATTGAACTGCGACCTAGGGTGTCCTGGTGCCAAGAGCACATATGGACACCCTTATGCCTGAACATGGTGTTCGTTATGGACAATCCATGACGAGCACAGAAGTCCAACAACAGAACACCACTCGGGTTCAGATCAGGGGGGCCGTTCCTCCCAACCACACCCCTCCAGGTCTCACTGTCATTGCCCACGTGAGCGTTGAAGTCCCCCAGCAGAACAAGGGAGTCCCCAGGAGGCGCACCCTCCAATACCCCCTCCAAGGACTCCAAAAAGGGTGGGTAATCTGCGCTGCCGTTTGGCGCATAGGCACAAACAACAGTCAGAGCCCGTCCCCCCACACATATATAATATATATATATATATATTTTTTTTTAGAGAGAAAAGGGAAAGATAGAATGTAACACAACAAAACAAAACAATTATCCACAAAAAGAGCACAAGGCAAACACACCCAACCTCCGTCTGCAATCCTGCAAAGTACATGACAGAACACAGCAACAAAACACACATGCATAAAGACCAATAATATTCATGACCTTGCAGTAGATTTCCATAAATAAACATACCCATACCTACAAATATATATATATACAGTATACATACATATGCATTCATATTCAGTCACATACCCAGCTACATATCTGCATATGATATCTACATGACTACGGCTGCTCACTGCACCACCTGGTGGTGGTTGGGTTAAATGCAGAGGCCAATTTTGTCTGTCAAGTATGGGAAACATACACAGATGACAAAAATGTGACATTTATTTATTTATTTTTTTTTATTTTTTTTTATATACATCCCTGCATCCATTTGTGTGTGGTTGTGAGCATGCATAAGTGAATAAGGTTCCTCGAATAGAACATTCAGTAGCGACCGTGAAGCATCAGAGATCCATCCCCCCGAGGCAGACGAAGGGGAGATCATAGCCCAAGACCTCAAGAAGGACCCCGAGCCCAGAGTCCCCAGGGCCACCCGAACAGGACGAGCCACTCACCCACTCCCCAGATCCGACCAAAGGGGAGAACCGGAAGAGCCCCACCGGTGACTACACACAATGACCCACCGAGGCCAACAGCGACAAACTCACAGGCCCCCGCCGGAGCCCGCTGCAAGATCCCGCTGCACTGACGTAGCCCCAGGCCCGGCCACGAGGCCCGGGCACCGGGACGCCCACCCCTCAGGCCCAGACCCGATAGGACAGAGGACCCGAGCCCCACCAGGCTGAGCCGACACACGCCCAAGCGCCCAACCCCCGACAGCGACAGCGAGGGCCCCAAGCACGACCACAGGCAAAGGGACACCCACCCGGGGGACACATGGCAGGAGCGCGACAACAAGTAGCCTCAGATGTAACAGAGAGGGGGCAGTCCAAGTCCCAGCCTGACAATTAGACATTCATACACAGATACACTCACTCAGACCCACCCTCATCCTCACTCACACAAAGACAAACAATAACGACACGTTCCATTCATAATCCTGATGCACACTCTATATCCCCTAGGTCCAAGACATGTACCTGCCCCCTACATGGGGACTTCCTGAGATTTAATTTTAACCCAGGTGTCGTCAGGTATGTTGACGACACCTGGGTTAAAATTAAATCTCAGGAAGTCCAACATTTCACTGATCACATCAACTCTGTGGATAAATATATCAAGTTCACACGAGAAGATGTAAAAAATGGCAGGTTGGCTTTCTTGGACTGTGAGGTCTCAGTTTCTGATAGAGGAAATTTGCAAACTGAGGTGTACCGCAAACCCACCCACACAGACCAGTATTTACAGTTTGACTCCCATCACCCTCTGGAACACAAGTTAGGAGTCATCAGGACTCTGTACCACAGAGCAGTATTTACAGTTTGACTCCCATCACCCTCTGGAACACAAGTTAGGAGTCATCAGGACTCTGTATCACAGACCAGTATTTACAGTTTGACTCCCATCACCCTCTGGAACACAAGTTAGGAGTCTATCTAGTCTATCTAATTTTGTTTCATCTACACTTTCTAGCACAACTCCATCACAATTGGGTCTATGACAATTCCTTCAAGATTCTGTCTTTCTTAAAGCCAGCTTTATGCCTTTGGACCTTTTTATTGATAATTTGTGACACACTTATATTGCTTTGCAAGTTTACATAATATCACAACGTGTAATTGTGCTTTTTGTGTGTTTATTGTATGTTTTATTGTGTTATGGTTTCATTTACTTTTTAAGCTTTGATTTTTAGTTGTGTTGCTTCCATCTTGATCCGTAATTAGCCCCCTGAAATGGAAGACAGTCAACTTGATGCATCAGTCAGAAGTTGGAATTGGGGTTGATTAGTTTAAAGGAAGCTTATGATTGGAATTATTGATTCTTGACAATTTGGGTAAAAGTAGTGGTCTCTCCACTTTCATTTCAGATGACCAAACTTAAATCAAATTTGGACATCCTTAACTTGAAGTTCAAATGTGAAAACAGCCAAATCTCATTGGTTTCTCATACACTTTATGGTAGGAATTGTCATCAACCAGTCTGTAGGCTTCAAATATGTACTGCAATTTTGTCAAAGCATGCATACATTTCCTTCATTAACTTTGACTACAGAAACACAGGAGAGGTGCTTTAAGCAGTGAACAATAGAACAAGCTTTTGTGCAATAAAAAAAAAATCATAATGAAAGCCAGAGACTGAGATCTGCACGTCACTTTTCAAGGTGTAAAGTTTAACCATTAAAGCAGTTGCCACAACCTTTGTGCAGCTATGTTTGAGTACAGCAGTATTTTACACCTGCGGTCTACTCTTATGTTACATTGTTTATACGCTAGCCCATCTGCCACCTGAACAGAAAGCGCCATTCCTTCCCACATGGCTAACAGATGTTGGCCACAAGCTGTGTTTATATGACATTGGATTATTTGGAAGAAAAGCAGAGCTTTCATGAGGAGATTTTGTCTTCTTGCAGCCATCTTTGTTCTGAGCATACACAGAAGGCATGCCAGTGGATGATATAAAGGTCTGCTCTGCTGTTGAGCATTAACATAGCTATTACTTTTGTTGTTTTGTTTGGTCACACTTTGTGAATTTCTTGAAAGTATTAATATATGAGATATTGGCATTTTTGTTATGTAAATAAATAATGATATTCTGTTATATTGACGGCTTTCAGTTTTTCAGGCATTAGATATTTTTGTGTTATGCTCTTGCAGGTTCAGTCAGGCATGTCTTTGAAATGAACACATAGAGCTTTGTTTTGGTTTCATTTATTTGCATAAAAATATGAATACATGAAAAATAAATCCATTGGCAGTAGCTGAACGTGGGGACCTTGGCACTCTGACCCTGGCTTACCAAAGCTGGCTCTTGGGACATGGGATGTGACCTCTCTGGTGGAGAAGGGCCTGAGTTTGTGCGTGAGGTTGAGAGGTACAGATGCAATATAGCTGGGCTCACCTTGACGCACAGCATGGACTCCAGAAATAATCTTCTTGAGAGGGGCTGGACTTTATTCCACTCTGGAGTTGCCCATAGTGAGAAATGCCAAGCTAGTGTGGCTCTACTATTAGCCACCTGACTTGGTGCCTGTATAATAGAGTTTTCCACAGTAGATGACAGGGTTGCTTCCCTGTGCCTTTGGATAGGGTACAGGCTCTGACTGTTGTTTGTGTCAATGCGCCTAACTGCAGTTAGGCATATCCAGCCTTTTTAAAGTCCTTAAATGGGAAGCTGGAAGGTGTACCAGCTGCGTACTCCTTTACGCCAAATTTACACTACATGCGTTCCGGCTCCGCCCCGCTCCGGTCCGACCTACGTAGCAAATACGCACCCATTATAATCAATGACAGAATTTACACTGCGGCGGAGAGTTGTGCCGAGCGGACGGCAGTCCGTCAAAATTAGAAATATTTCTATTTCTGCCAGACGCCAGAGCTGTGCCAGAGTCAACTTTTGAAGATTACGTCGCACCAACAGGAAAAGGAACGAGCACAACTTCCGTATTTACAAAATAAAATCACCACGGGCGGACTTAATCCTAGCTCTATACGGATTTATTTGTACAAAAATGCTGTCAAACTATCATTTATGACTACGCCTACAAACGCAATACAAGAAATAAATAAATAAATAAAGTATTTTATTCTGAAATGTAATACATCACTTCCTGTTGCTCAAACCATGTCCTGTCGCTCATTTACGAGAGAAGATCAAGGCAGCAGTCTCTACTGTTGTTCTCCTTCTTCCACCGAATGAATTGTTTTGTTCTGACTTACTTATTTATCACTTGATTTATCGCGCGATCTCGCAATTCCCGCGCATGCGTCTCGGAGCGGCGCATCCAGGCGGACCTGAGCTGAGCGGAGTTAGTGGAAATTGGACTCGCTCAGCTGTGACCTGCGAAGCGGGGCGGAGCCAGACCGCATGTAGTGTAAATTTGGCGTGATTCTTCTGGGGTACTTAATTGCCTATGTGGGTAAAAACGTGACGTAGAGAGGCATGAATGGGAGGAACAGCCTCTCTGATCTGAACCCAAGTGGTTTTCTATTGTTTTACTTCTGTGCTAGTCATGGTTTGTCCAGCACAAATGCCATGTTCAAGCATAAGGGTGTCTATACTGTAAGTGCACATGGCATCAGAATGCCCTAGGTCACAGAACGATAATTAATTTTGTAGTCATATCATCTGATTTGTGGCCATTTATTTTGGACACTTGGGTGACTAGAGGAGCTGAGCTGTAAACTAATCACCACCTGGTTGTGAGTTGAATCAGAGAAAGCTTTAACCACATTACAGCTGAGGCAGTGGACATTGAGTCCTAGTGGACCCTGTTCCGCACCTCAATTGTTGAGGTGGCTGCTATGAGCATGTGGCAACAAGGTTGTTGGTGCTTCTCTTGGTGGCCATCCACGAACTCTATGGTGGACACCCTGGGTTAGGGAGGCTGTTAAGTTGAAGAAGGAGACCTATCAGGCCTTGTTGGGTGATGGGACTCCAGAGGCAGCTGAGGAGTATCAGAGGGCAAAGCAGTCCACAGCCTTGGCTGTTACAGAGGATAAAGCTCAGATGTGGGAGGAGTTTGGTGAGGCCTTGGATAGAGACTCTCAGTTGGCTCCAAGGAGATTCTGACAAACCATCAAGTGAATGAGGAGGGGAATTGGCACTTTACTAACACTGTGTTCAGTGTTAGTAAAGCGCTAATACACTCAAAAACCCACGCTTAGTTCAGTGAAGGTGTGGTGCTGTTGACCTCAACCATTGATGTGAGGTAGATGGAATACTTCTCAGACCTTATCAGTCTCACTGAGTGATACCTTTATAATGCTCCAACTCAGTCTTGCATGGAGGAAGCTGAGTCTGGGGACTTTGAGGTTGGTCTGTCCATAGCCATATCTGAGGTTGCTGAGGTAGTTAAAAAGCTCCGCAGCAGCAAGACTTGAGGGGTGGATGAGATCTTGCCCTGATTTCCTTAAAGGCTCTGGATGTTATTGGGCTGTCTTTATTGACATACCTTTTTTAGTGATATGATAAGCTGCTGATTTATTAATGCCGCGCTTCCTCTCTGTGTTCCTCTAAAGCAGGGGTTTTCACACTTTTTCAGCATGCGAGCTACTTATAAAACAACCAAGTCAAAATGATCTACCCACTACAAAAATGCAAAACATATAACTATCTTCAAATGTATTAAGGATTGTTTTTATGTACAATGTATGTTGATGTATCTTGCATAACTGAATAAGCCAATATTGCACAACACATATAATAAATAATTATTAACATTTTTTGTACAAAGTAATTACCTGAGTTTTGTCATGATTCGGTTCTGATGAAGCAAGCAAACCCAGAGTGCAGGCGGAACAGGACTCGGAGACGGAGAGTGTAAAATAATAAACACTTTAATAATCAAAACAATAAACTGACGGTGCAGTAACTTACAAAACAAGGTGAAAACAATTAGTGGCTCAACCAGACATCAGGGAGATATGATTATGACCTGGCGAGGAACAAATGAAATGAGAGGGCTTTTATACTATGAGTAAATCAGTGTCGCTTGGCAGGTGGCTGCTGACAACAGGTGAAAGTGATTAGGGATACAAACGGAGAAGCAGAACTGAGGTGTGAGTGAAAACAGAAAAAAGTATGACAGGCGGGTGACCAGAGCATCGTCCAGTAACAGCAGGAAACACAACCCCAAGGTCAGGGACGTCGGCAGCTGGAACACCACTGTCACCGTCGGTCGGAACACCACTGTCGCTATCGGCCGGAACACCACTGTGGCTGTCGGCCGGAATACCTTCGTCGTCGGCTGGAACACCTTCGCCGTCGGCCGGAACACCTCTGTTGTCGGCCGGAACACCCCTTTCGTCGGCCGGAACACCCCTTTCGTCGGCCGGAACACCCCTTTCATCGGCAGGTACACCTCCTTCGTCGTCCGGAACACCTCCTTCGTCGGTCGGAACACCTCTCTCGTCGGCCGGAACACCTCCCTCGTCGGTCGGAACACCTCTTTCGTCGGCCGGAACACCTCTTTCGTCGGCCGGAACACTGTCTTCGTCGGCCGGTAAACTGTCTTCGTTGGCCGGTACACTGTCTTCGTCGGCCGGTAAACTGTCTTCGTCGGCCGGAACACTGTCTTCGTCGGCCGGAACACTGTCTTCGTTGTCGGGCGCTGAGGCGGGCGATGACACGTCATCGGGTGCCGAGGTGGGCGATGAGACGTCGTCGGGCGCCGAGGAGGGCGATGAGATGTCGTCGGGCGCCGAGGCGGGCGATGAGACGTCGTCGGGCGCCGAGGCGGGTGATGAGACGTTGTCGGGTGCTAAGACGGGCGATAAGACATCGCCGGGCGCCGAGACGGGTGGTCGTCTGCTTCGTTGAGCGGCGAGACGTCGTCTGCTTCGTCGAGCGGCAAGACGTTGTCTGCTTCGTCGAGCAACGAGACGTCTGTGGCGCAGGGACCCTCTGTCAAGGACGAGGGATCTGCGGCGCTGGGGCCCTCGTCATCGGGACCCACGTCATTGGAAACCTCTGAGATGTCATTAGGGCCCTCTTCTTCGGGACCCTCTGAGACGTCTTCGGTGGTGAAGAGGAGCCTGCAGCCGACGAGGCCGGCGTGGGGTCTGCAGCCGACGAGACGTGGTCTGCAGTTGATGGTTCTGTGTCTTCTGCTGCTGGTCCCAGATCTCCAGCGGCAGGGAGGACCTCAGCAGGAACGAGGACCCCTGAAGAAGAGACGAAGACCTTCGGTTGGATGAGGACCACTGATGAAGCAGTGAGGACCTCAGGACCCAGGACCACCTCTGGGACAATGTCTGTGGAGAGAAAAAGCGACACTGCTTCCGATGGACCCGGTCGGTCGGTGGCTGTCACAGGTCTCAGTCTGGGCACTGGCACAGGTCTCAGTCTGAGCGCTGGCACGGGAACCGGGTCTAGTGCAGCTGGATCTGAGAAGCTGAGAGTTGCATCATCTGTTGAACTCAGCTGTCAAGCAAATGGTGTGCAACGAGGTACCCCAAGCTGAGCAGCAGGAGATGCTGGCATGTGAAGCTGTTGCTGCTGCTGAGCTACCAGGTAAGAAGGTGCTGGCAGGCGAAGTTGCTGCTGAGCGCAAAGGTTCAGCTGTGGATGGAGAGCTGAAAGCTGCAGCTGTCTGTGAGCACTGACGTTCAGCTGTTGGTGTGCTCAGAGGAGACTTTGATGTAGATGGGAAGCTACGATAAGCAGGTGGTGAGTTGGGAGGCGGACCTAGCTGAACGCGAGCGAGCAACAGTGAGCATAACACACAGCTCTCTTTCCACGCCTGCTGAAACAGCTGCCACGTCCCCGGCGAGTCGTCTTTGTTGTCAGCTCCAGTGTATGAGGAATTTATATCCTCTGCAGCGATCAATCTGCTCCACCAATCACTGGAGCTACAGATGTCTTCCCCCCTCACAGCAGGTGTGCAAGGGCGTGTGTCTTCCATGCTCCCAGCAACAGGAGCGCATGGGCGCGCAACCTCCTCCGTCAGCACCAGTCTCCCCTCAGTCCTGTCAGAAACGCTATCAGCCCGTCCGACACATGGGTTGACACACGCCCCCCTTTGAAAATTTCCCCGGCTTTTCTGACAACCGGCGTGGAGAGTTTGACGGTGGGCAGGGCTGGAACCCGGAAATGTCCACTCGTTCAGTCCGGCGGCGACGTGGACCGAGAGCCGGTACCGGATCCCCCCAAAACCCCTCTGGTTCTGAGTCCTCGTCCGAGTCGGACCACATTGAACCGAGTGTTGGAATGGAGGGAGGAGACGGCCAAAAAGCTGCGCGGCTGCCTCTGAGCTTCCTCCGTTCTTCCTCTTCGACCAGAAGCGGGGATGAAAGGATCTCCACCTCCAGGCTGTAGTCCTTCCAGTCGGTGTCTGCACGAAACCCGTAC
Organism: Garcialebias charrua; assembly: GCA_038048925.1. Classification (NCBI taxonomy): domain Eukaryota; kingdom Metazoa; phylum Chordata; class Actinopteri; order Cyprinodontiformes; family Rivulidae; genus Garcialebias; species Garcialebias charrua. The sequence goes on from JBBPBX010030790.1 coordinate 9,329, forward strand.
ATGCGAATGACGGTCGGCTCGTCCTGACCTGGGACCGCGTCCGGCAGCCGCTGAGCGGGTCCGCTGTTCCGCCTGCGGGGCTTGCGATTCCGTGGCCGGGTCATATTGTCACGATTCGGTTCTGATGAAGCAAGCAAACCCAGAGTGCAGGCGGAACAGGACTCGGAGTCAGAGAGTGTAAAAATAATAAACACTTCAATAATCAAAACAATAAACTGATGGTGCAGTAACTTACAAAACAAGGTGAAAATGATTAGTGGCTCCACCAGACATCAGGGAGATATGATTATGACCCGGCGAGGAACAAATGAAATGAGAGGGCTTTTATACTATGAGTAAATCAGTGCCGCTTGGCAAGTGGCTGATGACAACAGGTGAAAGTGATTAGGGATACAAACGGAGAAGCAGAACTGAGGAGTGAGTGAAAACAGAAAAAAGTATGACAGGCGCAGAGCCTAACAAGTTTACTTTGATGACTTGCACTGAAACGAATCAGCCAGGGATGCATAGTCCGGACAGTAGTTGCTGACAGCCAGCCTCAAGCACATTTTCAAATGTTCATCAGTCATGGTGGAAAGGTATTTGGACTTAATGATTTTCATGTAAGAAAAGGCTGACTCACATAAATAAGTAGAGCCGAATAGACTGGCAGATGAGGCCACTTCAAAAATGACATGGTGAAAAAAAAAGTCCACCTCCCATTCCATATGAAAGTGATACGATTTTGCCTTCTTGCTTGGTCCAGCTTTCTCACTCATGTTTTAGCAAGGGCTTAAAATCTGAGGTAATTCGCTGATTAGCTTGTAAGTTTTGCCGCGTTTAGCGCCATTGTTTTTAGCATGAATGGTGACATCACCTAAAGCTCAAGATTCAGTTGTCATCTGATTGGTTGCCCTGTATGCCAATCAAGTAACGGGATGTTTGATAGGCTAAAGCTCAAGATTCAGTTGTCATCTGATTGGTTGCCCTGTATGTCAATCAAGTGACAAGATGTTTGATAGGCTGACAATTTTTTGATGTCACGTTGCGATCTACTAGTACTGCCTCCGTAATGAGCACCCCTGCTCTAAAGGCACATAGCACGGCTAAATGAGCTCTGAACTATTTTAAATAAGAAGACGGGTCTGTCATCTAGCTGTAGCTTCACACACGCTCAGACAGCTGCTGTGTTTATTAACATCTCATCTCCTCTAGTGTCCACCCACACAGCAGAAGCAGGAAGTGGAGGGGGAGCGTTGCTGAGTATTTGTGTGGAGGAGATAGAAGGAGGGAGGCCGCCTGGGAAAAAGAGATGGCAGGATTTCCAAGTATAAAACTGTAGTGGTACAGCCCCTCATGTCTGTTACTGGATTTAAACCTTTTCACATCTCTCTGAAACTCTTAGTGTTACACTTTTCTTGAGCTCTCAAGGAGACAAGTGGACACTATTTTATTACATTTATTTTGAATTAAGAGACACAAATCAATCAGAAAAGACGTCCTTTTAATTTGTGTTAATTCAGAATTGATCAACAGTATATTTTTTGTCATTTAATGATGATCTGTTATTAACATGAGTGTTACTCTCATGCTGGTTTATTCTGCAGTACGAGGATGCTTTAAAATTATGGCACAGTTCAGGGTAAACTTTTAACTGCAACTTCTCTGCTTTGTCTGTGAATTAGCCATAATATTCTCTTTACTGGCAGCTCCATCTGGCCACTTGTCTAAACACAATACGTTAGTGTCCTTCAGAGTTTTCAACTCTGGGAACTGCTAAGTAACTCCTTTTATTTTGTTAAAACAGCGAATAATTTTGGGAGGAAGTGGGCTGACCCTGCCCTCCATATTAAAACTCTTACTTCCCGTTTTGGTTTCAGTGCAAAGGGGAAACTCGAACTCAGTTCTTCTTTAAACTGGTTTGAACGTTTTGGTCAAATGCCAATTAGACCTACGTATCAGCCAGGGTTACAGCACAGCTCAGCTGTAACTCACTCATTTCTGTTCTAAAAGAATTTGTTTTCTGAAAGTTTTATTTTGAAAACCAGTCAGGACTAGGGCTGCAACTAACGATTATTTCAATAATCGATTAATCGGCCGATTATTTTTTCGATTCATCGATGAATCGGCAAAAAAAAAAAAAAGGAAACAAGTTTTAATTATCACCTCTTTATTCCAAAATTTGACTGACATATCAAATCGCACAAAAAACAGGTTGCTACTTGACTATTCTGTTAGTAAAATATTGAATAATTAAAAAATAAAGTTAGTCAGCTTCAATAAAAAATAAATGTACACAAACATATATACAAATGTATGATTTATACCTGCACAAAATGTAGCTACTTTGTAAAATGTGTCCTTGAGGGACGAGTGTAACCTGGATTAAAGGTGTGGATTGTTTTAACCTGGATGGGGCAGCTGTGGCTGAGTTGTTAGAGCAGTCGTCCTCCAATGCAAGAGTTGAGGGTTGGAATCCACCAGCAGTCACATGCCTAAGTGTCCATGGGCAAGACACTGAACCCCATGTTTGTGCCCCATTGGTGTATGAATGTGAGCTAAAGCTCTGATTAGTCTCTTTAGAATGATTTGTTCTTTGTAATCTAGTAGAGTGCTGTATGAATGGGTAAATGAGGACATGTAGTGCTTTACACTACTATAAACAATGTAAAGCACTTTGAGTATCAATTAGATAGAAAGGTGCTATATAAGTACAGTACAGTCCATTTACCATTACAAGTGTGGATCATTGTAACCTGGGTTAAAAGTGTATCATGGCAGTGAAGTCTTCGTCTTCAACCATCGACAGAGGCCTCATGTCAGTGACGTTCATGTAAGGATCTTTCAGTCTCTGCTGCTTGCTGTGGTGTGCATGATGTCTGTCCATCATGAAGGCTGTCATTGTTGTTTTCTGGAATGAGAGAGAGTTTATATGTATTATATCATAATTTACAGTAACTCAAGAAATGCCTTGTTTCACTTGGTTAAACACACAAGCACACACACACACACACACACACACAAATATAAAATACTAATTACACACACTTGAGTAGATGAATAAATTACTGTAATTCCTGTTTAAATGCAATTCATCCTTCCATACAATGCAGTGACTTCAGACTTTGCCAGCAAATTAAAAGTTGAAGCTAAATCATTAAATTATCACCATCTTTGTGTTAGATTTATTTATAAAACACATTTAAACACTGCTTGTATCGTTACATTAAAAATAAAAACACACACATTCTCTGTCACAGCTAAGAAACAAGCAGCTTCAGCTGCCAGAGACACTGGCATCACGTTTTCTCTCTTTGAAACAGAACAAACCTGCTGATCTTCCTTCATTCACACGGTGGTGAAGCCCGTCATGTTTACATTTCATCTGCGTGGTTATCTCGTGTCGCGTCGTCACTTTTCAAAGCTTTTTTATCTATGAAGCGTCGAACTCCCACACGTTGTAGGACTTATTTACAGTTTTCTCTGCGTCGCGTCGGTCATTGTAAAATAGACTTTGAAAACAGTCTCTGCTCTGTTTCCTCCTCCCTCCTCGCTCTGTTCAGAAGCGCCACACACGCGCAGGCGCAGCACGCTGACGTTGCAGAGTTGTTTTTTTTTCAAACTTTATTCAGTCAGCCAGCTTGCCTTTGACAAAAGCTTTACCGGTGAACAAAACAGCTCCGCGGCGCCGTGAAAGATGCATAATCGCGCGACACAACGAATCGATGATGAAATTCGTTGCCAACACTTTTAAAAATCGATTTTTATCGATTTTATCGATTCGTTGTTGCACCCCTAGTCAGGACATTGGCCTGGTTCCTGCCGGGAAAGGCGCTCTTCACGTATAGTATCGTTGAATCAGTTATACACGCGCTGAAGTTCAACTGGACATCTACTGGACAACACAGTCCGATAAGTGTCCACAAACTTCTCAGCTCTTATCTCCAAGAGACGTGTTCGTTACCAGGTAAAGAGTCGTTGATTGCATGCTGAGCGTGCGGGGAAGTCCAGCCGGACTCGTTTGGGAAAAGTGTCACCATGTTGCATTTCAAAATAATTAACTTCTGTTAAACTTATCTTTCATTCCATTTCTTCCTCCTTAAACTTATTTTTCCTAAGCCAGTAAACTCTTAAGTAAATGTGCCAGCAGAAAGTTTAAACCTAACTTGTCTGTTTGTTTCAATTTGAATTCTTGTCTACAGTAGTTATTAAATCAGAGCTAATCTCGATACAAATGTTTATGTACTTTCATGATTTTCTCAATAAAAGGTTAATCTCCTGGTGAATCGACATAAATTGACGTTTCTCGTGAGATTATATTTTGTCTAGTCACATTTAAGCAATTTATTCCGGAAAAAGAGTGAACTCGTTAATAAATTTGGGTCAGATCAAATCTGCTCTAACTTTATTTGGAACATGGTAAAGTCAGTAAACTGACCACAACCTAACTTCCTACATGTTGATGCCCGTACTTGTTTAACTACACAATCTAGGGGCATACATTAAGTGTTCAACTACAAAACTATATTGTTTATATCAAGATAGTCTCAACTTGTATCGCAAAAAATATTTATCTCAATATTTTAAAAATACCAGTTTTTTTTTCATTCAACCTTTATTTAAACAGCTAAATCACATTGAGCCTCGAAGACTCATTTACAAGTGAGACCTGTTTGGACAGACAATAAAGTGTTGAAAGTAACAACATAGGTTTTGGAGGCCAAAAAAATCTAACATGTTCTTTATCTTTGGCTGAAGATTGTTAACCTTAAAATGAAAGGAATAAAACCCCTCTTACACAAGCATATAATGACGCTGACATTCCACAGAGGGGGGAGAATGAAAGGGTGAGAGCATGTCCAGAGACAACTCACAGAGGCACTGCAAGAGTTCCAATAAGAGTGGTATAATCGCTCAATTCACATAATTCCCTCTGGAGAGATCTAGCACACACTTCTCGGGGGTGCTAAGGACGGCCACGGACAACGTCAGATAGAATCCAAAGAGTCCTGATATGATGACAGAATGTTTATTCAGCTACGCCCCTTTGATTGATCCATAGA
>JBBPBX010030790.1:17945-31413 GCA_038048925.1 Garcialebias charrua
GCCATCACATAAGGCAGGCAGCCTGACCAGGGCCAAATTTGCAGCCAACAACTTCCTTGTTTGTTGATAAACCAGGAACTAGCCGAATCCAAAAAGTAGGAAACAGTTATCATAAATCCAATTATATATGCGTCCTTAAAATCCTCGATTGACAGCAGAGATAAACACATCACCAGGTCTTCCAAGTTGATGAGATATCCAACTGCATGCGTGTCAACAGGGCAAACCGGCTTGCCTAAAGTAAGTAAGTAAATTTTATTTATATAGCACCTTTTTACTGGTCAGAAATAACAAAGCACTTTACAGAATGCAAGACATAAAAACACAAGATAAAAGATAAAAACACAAAAGATAAAAGATAAAACAACATGCGTATGACATGAGACAAAAAAATCTAATTAAAAGCCATTCTGAACAATATGTCTTCAGCTGCTTTTTAAAAGTACAGGTGGTTCCCGACTTACGAACGAGTTTTGTTCCTACGCACCGTTCATAACTCGAAAATTTGTAAGTTGGAACGCATTACACGTGGCGTTCGTAAGTCCGGATTTTTGGTCGTAAGTCGGAAAATGTATGCTAACGCTGCATTGCACACCCGTTTATCAACCGGGTATATATATACTGGTTCATAAACATGCACAGAACTTTATTTACAAACGGTTAGCTAACACACTTTCATCTAAAAACACATACCAGTGCTGTATTTACTGTACAACTACAGTATACTGTTTGTAAGCACATTTGTAAGTCCGGAACGTCGTAAGTCGAGGCCTTCGTAAGTCGGGGACCACCTGTATTAAGAGAATCAATGCTGCGCAAAGTCAGAGGCAATGCATTCCACAGTCTGGGGGCCACAGCCCTAAACGTTTTATACCCTCTGGTCTTAAAATGAGTCAGTGGGTCCATTAACAACAGCATTTGACTGGAAGATCTGAGGTTCCAAGAAGAGGAGTAGGGTGTTAAAAGGTCAGAAATATAGACTGTCTAAATAAAGCCTGTCTTCTCTTCAAAGAAATGTTATCAATTGCATTGAGGGACCAACTGACCAAATCCATAGCAGAATTACGATTCAGAAGATCTGTAGAAGAGAGGGTCTAAAGCAGTTTCACAGACAGGACAGAGCAAAGCAAAGTAGAGAGGGAGAAGAGGAGAAAAACATCTGCCCTTGACAAAAGCAAGTGTTGAATGAATTTTGGGGTCAACCATAGCAGTAAAGTCAAAGTCAAAGTCAACTTTATTGTCAGAACTGCAATATGTACAGGACATACACAGGATTGAAATTGTGTTTCTCTCAGTCCCTCGGTGCAACAGTAACCATCTAAACACTAAACACTAAAACATTTAATAAACATAAGCATAAAATAGTAAAAGTGTAACACTGTCCTGAGTTTTTCATAGTAGTATAAAAGTATGAAAATTTACACCAACACTGAAACACCAAACACCTCTAAAACACTTTAACAATTAACAATTGCAGGACCAGAGGCAGAGTGGGAGTCATCGCCCAATTTACATGGAGAGGCATGAAGGAGGTAGGACATCATCCTCGATACCCAATGAAAGAGATGAAGGTGTGTCATCATCCTCGACACCCACTGAGACATGAAGAGGTGTATCATTGTCCGCAACACCCACTGAGAGACATGAAAGAGGTGGGTCATCATCCTTGACACCCACTGTGAGACATGCAGAAGGTGGGTCATTGTCCTAGACATCCACTAGAGCCCTGTTTACACGGACACAATGAAGGGAAATGTAGGTTTTTGCGTATGCTAATTAGAGGAAAAGATCCGCATTTACACGGACGAATTCTGTGTTTACATGCATCCGCTGGAATCCCCCCCAGCCCTCATGAATCTGCTGTCGTTACCATGCCGGGTCATTAGTTGGTGCTGTGAATTTTGTAGCTTCACCTAATGTACATATGTGCTGCATCAGTCTGCTTTGCTCTGGGCTAAAAGTTCAGCTAACAACAAGTTAAATCTGGAATTTTGGATAAGAGTCGACAGATTTGAACCCAAGCGGGACCCGGATCATCTAACAAGCTCCACACCGGTCGCTGAGTGGACCAGAACCGAGTCAACGAGGATGATGTTGGACTTTAGTCCGTGATAAACAACTGATTTACAGCAGGTAAATCAACCTTCAACTGAGTTTTTATTTTTTTCCTGTGAGGTCGAGAAGCTGTCCTTCCACCAGACGGACCGGTTCGGATGGGACCAGAATGAAAACAGAGCAGAGTCCAGTTCATTAACGTAGTTACAGTTCGATTAACGTGTTTTTAATAGTGGTCAATATTATTCTCAGTGTTTGTGTGACATACAGTTTGTGGTGTTAAATAAATAAATAAAAAATAAACCTGGGGCCTCATGTACAAAGACTTGCGTGGATTTCTTACTGAAAAGTGACGTACGGTCAAATCCAGAAAACTGCGTACGCACAAAAAAATCCAGATGTATCAAACTGTGCGTACGCCGGAATCCACGCACATTGCTTTTGTACATCACAATCAACGTGGAATTGAGCGCACATGAGAGAGTGGCCGACTCCGCCTTTGACACGCCTCCATATAAATATGCAAATTCATTTAAATATGCCCTGCACGTTAGGAATGTCGTCTTTGCTCTATTGCAAATCATGTCGAAACGTGGAAAAAAGAGGAACTTCACGGACTGTGAACTGGAGACACTTCTGAGTGACGTAGAGAGGCACAGAAAAAGGTTTTGTTTGGCACGCTCAGCGCACAACAAACCGTCCACTTTTAAATGAGAAGTTGACCAAGCTATTTTAAAATGCCTAGATAGGTCACTGGGTAGCGTGTTCGCCTTTCGTCCCAAAGCTCATGAGTTCGATTCCAACATGATACAACGTTTCTTTTTTTTAATTCATTCCAGATTTAAAGAACACAAGAAAACTATTTAGAAAGAACAACATGAAATGAAACAATACATGAAATGAAGGAAAAAGAGGATAATTTGTGGTTTTTTCTAAAATAGTTTTCTTGTGTTCTGGAATGAATTAAAAAAAAGAAAAACGTTGTTTTCATTTAAATATACCCTGCAACAGAGGAATGTCGTCTTGTCCCATCATGCATCACGTTCTTCAACTGCTAAAACAGCTAAAAATGAACAAAAAACAAGAATTTAAGCTGTGCAGAACTATTCAGTCTTTCTGTTTTTTATATTTTTTGCAGGTTATATTCTAATTGCGTCCATGTGGATGTAATAATTGTTAATCATGTGTGTTTGGTGGGAATAATAATTATTCTCCCATCATGAACAGTTTCTCAGAATCACCTCTAGGTGTCGCCAATGGAACCAAAACCACAGAAACGTGTGTACGCCAGCCCTGGAGCTGGCGTGGGAATGCGCACATTTCCACGTTCAGTTCTGTTTTGATACATACGGAGTTTTGCGTGGATAGTGACGTACGCACGGTTTTTGTGCGTACGCACCATTGATACATGAGGCCCCTGGTGTCTTTATTTTCAACTTTAATAATACGCAGCATGTTATGCATCGTTTAAATCAAGTAACGAGTCCAGATAGCTTCATTTAGCTCAGATAACTTTATATATCTCCCACGCTAACATAAATACTGTTTATTATTGTCAAACTGTTATTATTTAGCACATTTAGTATGTCATAGTGCAGTGCGACGTGTGAAATATCCGCCTGCCTCGTTCAATAAACAGTGATATCCGAACTGGATTGGACTGTGTCTTCCAACACAGATGCAGCTAGATTCAGGTGTAGATTAATTAAATATGAGACTCAAAATACTTGTATATTCCATCAGTCGTAGTTCAGAATGTGGTGTGTGTCCGCCACCATTGTTGTTGATAGAAATGCTGTCTGTCTGCGTGTGCGTTCGCACGCATGTGGTTCAAACAAAGGCTCAGTGGGAGATGTTTATGTTATCAACAGCGAAAAACCTCCACTCTGGAGGGTGGATTCAGAAACGATCTGCAGAACCGCAGAGAGAAAGGTGGGGTTTCACTCAAAATATGCGCCATGTAAACGGCCCCTAAGACATGAAGGATGTAGGCTGTCATCCTTGAAACCCATGGAGACACTGGAAGGTGGAGCCTAGTTATTGCCAACCTACACAGAGACACAAGAAAGTTAATCGTCATTTGCTGACCCTCACTGAGACACCGAAAAGTAAAGCGCCATTGCTGCCGATACCCATGGAGACATTGAAAGGTGAGGCATCATGGCCGACCCTCAGGGAGACACAGGAAGGTGAGGTGTCATGGCCAACCCCCATGGAAACACAGGAGGGTGAGCTCAACTACTTCTTTGGCTGAGGGTAGGTCCCTGACAACTCTGGAGAGCGGGAGAGCTAAAGGGCGAGATACACTCAAGCGTCCTCACGGTACGCCTATACGCAGCGTACGTACGTCAAGGCAAAAGCGTAGCCCCGCGTAGCCCCTCAGGGCATGTACGCGCAAAGCTTTTTTTTTACGTCCGCGTGCGCGGTACGCGGTGTCTGACCATAAACTTCCCCGGCGCCGGACTGTTTTGTATGTTACACAAATGAAATAAATTCCCCTTCTTTATCGCTGATCGGGCCTTTTCTTTTGTTTTTTTGCCTAAAGTCAAGTAATCGCTTCTTCCTCCGTTCACTCGATGAATGAAATGAATGAATTCAGGTCCTACCTGGGTGCGCGATGTTTTAAATATCCCTGGTGGGCTGTGTGCTGCAGGAAAAGCACTCCCTGTTATTATTTTTATTTCTGAGAGAACTTTTTATAACATATATAGTAGAAACACCGCATGAGAACACCGCCGCGGTCTTCAAGGAGCTACATGAGCTGACTGAGAAAGCTGTCTGTCAATCATTTCAGTAGGCGTGTCAGCAAGTGACCAATCAGCAAGCTCAGTTGAGTCCCCTCCGTGTGCAGCTGCTCATATTACAACAAGGAGAACGCGAGCGTTTGAAAGCTGATAGTTTCTGAAGTATAGAAGCGAAAACATACGCACAAAATATGCGCGTATACGCGCGTATACGGAGGACGCTTCAGTGTATCTCGGGCTTAAGTCTGCATAATTACTCACAACATTCAACATGAAATGTTCTACTTCTATCTTCAGACAAATGAATGTCACTATTTTCAACTCTATGTTCTTTGCCAATTTCTCCCTTAGGACCAACTCTACTCCATTTCTTTCTATTCACACTGTAGGAGGTGGTGAAGAGACGACACAGGAGACGGGATATAGTTCTTCACTTTTAATCAACTCCTACTAAACTGGCGGGAAAACCAGCCAACTCCGCCTTATATACCAACACAACATCTGGTCCTCTGGACCTTTCACAATAAAAGCATCCTGTAACACATTCGGTCCACTGGGTGTGAGTAGAGCCCCCTAGTGGTCCACCACACACGCCCCCCCAGAACACCCAGTAAGGTCCATCACTAGTCCCGCATTTTAGGTTTGATTAAACGACCAGAACGGCTGAACCTGGGCCCTGCAGAACCAGTCTGATGAAGCGGAGGGCTCCGAGGAGGGCCTGCAGAAGATTCGGGCTCCAATGGACGTTGAGAGTCTCTGGCAGGGGGACAGCAGTCCGTTAACAATGTGGATGGAGGTCTGCCCCTGCGAGGAGCCTGGGCCGTAACAACCTGATCATCTGACATAACATGAGCTGGTTTAAGCCTATCGATACAGACAGTCTCAGTACGACCCCCTAAATCTAAAAGGAAATGTTTTGGACCTGGTTGAAGAACCCGAAACGGTCCATCATACAAAGGCTGTAGTGGTGTCCTGTGTGCATTGTGTTTGACAAAAACAAATTTAGAGGACTCCAGACTCTTAGGGACAAATGACTGCGGTAAACAATGGTGTACCGGGCCGGGGACACGAAAAGGGGCCTCCTGAGGTGAAAAATGGAGCAACGGTGGAGCAAACTGTGGTGAGGGTACCTCAGGTAAAAACTCACCGGGGACGCGCACAGGTTGACCGAAAACCAGTTCAGCCGGGGAAGAGCTCAGGTCCTCTTTGGTTGCGGTACGTAAACCCAACAAAACCCAGGGAAGACGGTCAATCCAGTTGTCACCGGTCAATGCAGCACGCAGTGCAGCTTTCAATGATCTGTGAAACCGTTCACACAAACCATTAGCTTGGGGGTTGTAAGCGGTGGTCCTGTGAACGTTAGTCCCCAGACTCTTGGCCATGGTAGACCAAAGTTCAGAAACAAACTGCGGGCCCCGGTCTGATGTAATGTCTGAAGGGGGGCCAAAACGCGCCACCCAGGTAGACAAAAATGCCCGGGCCACCACTGCAGATGTCGTGGATGTCAAAGGAACCACCTCAGGCCACCTGGTGGTCCGGTCTATCATAGTCAGCAGATGAGTAAAACCTTGTGATGGAGGCAGAGGGCCCACCAGGTCTACGTGCACATGATCAAACCGCCGACCTGGGATGGAGAAGGGTTCCAAAGGTGCTTTGGTGTGCCTGTTAACCTTAGCGCGCTGGCATGGGACACACGCTGCTGCCCACTCCTTAACTGCTTTACGCAGACCGGGCCAAACAAACTTTGAACTGACCAGTTTCACCGAGGCTCTAACACCTGGATGAGAAAGGGAATGTAAGGAGTCAAAAACGCGGCGTCGCCATGAAACTGGAACCAGGGGGCGGGGCCTGCCAGTAGAAACATCACAGAGCAGGAGGGGACCTCCGTCATTCACCTGCCGTTCCTCCAACTCGAGGCCCGTGGGCCCGGACTGGAGCTCGAGTATTTCTGCGTCGCTACGTTGGTCCGCAGCCATAGCAGAAAAATCGATGCCAACGTGTACGGGAGAGATCAGCACCCGGGAGAGACAGTCGGCCACCACGTTGGATTTTCCAGCCACATGCTGAATGTCTGTAGTAAATTCAGACACCGCTGCGAGGTGGCGTTGCTGGCGAGCAGACCAGGGGTCAGAAATTTTTGACATCGCAAACACCAAGGGTTTGTGGTCAACATATGCAGTGAACCGGCGGCCCTCCAGGAAAAACCTGAAATGGCGTGTGGCCAGGTAAAGCGCCAGCAACTCTCTGTCAAAAACACTGTATTTCAGCTCATTGTCCCGTAGCGTACGGCTGAAAAATGCAAGCGGCTGCCAAACCCCGGAAACCTGCTGTTCTAACACAGCCCCCACCGCAACATCAGATGCGTCGGTTGTTAAAGCTATTTGCGCCGCTGGGGATGGATGGGCCAAAAGGGCAGCAGTGGCCAGTGCAGCTTTAGCATCACCAAATGCCTGTAGGCGTTCTGGTGTCCAGTCCACGCTGTCGTTGGGCTTTTTCTTTTTCAGCGCTCCATAGAGCGGACGCAGCAGTTGTGCTGCCCTGGGGAGGAAACGGTTATAGAAGTTAACCATTCCCAAAAATTCTTGTAGCGCTTTAACAGACTGGGGCTGTGGGAAATCTGACACCGCCTGCACTTTGTTTGGTAACGGGACGGCACCACTTGCAGAAATGCGGTGGCCCAAAAAGTCAATGACTGGCAGCCCAAACTGGCATTTCGCTGTATTTACAATCAGGCCATGTGCTGCCAGGCGCTGAAAAACCTCACGGAGGTGGGACAAGTGCTGCTCAGCCGAGCTGCTAGCCACCAGGACGTCATCCAGGTACACAAATACGAAGGACAGACCCCTTAGGACTGAATCCATCAACCGCTGAAATGTTTGTGCTGCACCTTTAAGACCAAAAGGCATGCGCAAAAACTCAAAAAGGCCGAAAGGCGTGATAACAGCGGTCTTAGGGACATCCTCCACATGCACAGGAACCTGGTGGTACCCCCGTACTAAATCTACTTTAGAAAAAATGGAGGTCCCAGCCAGGTGCACTGAAAAATCCTGGATGTGGGGGATGGGATAACGATCGTTCTCTGTGATGTTATTAAGGCGGCGGAAATCCCCACATGGACGCCATTTGCCATCTGCCTTGGGCACCATGTGGAGGGGGGAGGCCCACGGACTGTTTGAGCGTTGCACGATGCCTAAACGCTCCATGTTAGCAAACTCTTCCTGTGCTATTGCTAGCTTAGTAGCATCGAGGCGGCGTGCACGTGCGAACACCGGGGGGCCCGTTGTGGGAATATAATGTTCGACCCCATGTTTTGTGTTTGTGTTTGCAAAATCAGGAACAGTCAGCGAGGGGAATTCAGACAATAAACGCTGAAACACATTACCCGAAGCTAAAAAGTTAGCATGCATTAAAGGCCCAGCTCCTCGCGTCTCACAAGGCAGTGACGAAAAAGACACAGCGTCGATCAAACGTCTGTTAGCTAAATCAACCAGGAGCCCGTGAGCACAAAGAAAATCAGCCCCTAAAATAGGGACTGAGCTAGCAGCTACCACAAAGTTCCACTGGAAGTCCCGTTCATGGAAACGAACAGTCACCAACCTTTCGCCAAACGTCTTGATGGGATAGCCGTTAGCCGCGGTTAGCTGCGGCCCGCAGCCTTCTGCTAACCTGTCGGAGCCAGTCGGGGGAACGAGGCTCTTCTGCGAGCCGGAGTCCACCAGGAACCGCCTCCCCGACCTCGAGTCTTCAATGAAAAGCAGCCTTTCCTTGTCGCCAACGGCCGCGACTGCTAGCGGGCGCTGGCGCTGTCGTTTCCCTGCGGCTTGAAACTGCACGGTGGGACGCACCGTCGTGCTTTGGCGCCAAAACGCTGGTGGAAGAAACAAAAGGCAGCTCCTGACCGCCTGCGGGCGACCCCTGCTACGACCACTGGCTCGTCCGGCGCTGAGGGCGATGCTTGAAGCTCGGGCGCCGCTGGAGATCCGGGGACCGCCGCTTGGACCGCGAACGTCCTCGCAGCCAGCAGGATGCGGTCGGCTTCGCGGGCCAGCGAGCGGTAATCCTTCTGCTGCAGAAACGGGGAGTTGGCCAGGGCAGTGCGCACTGGAGCCGGAGCCGGCGGAGGAAGAGGTGGAGAAAGAGAAACTCACAGTCAGCTGAACCCCTCAAAGACAACATTCCTTCCATGAGCTCAAGAGCTGTGCCATCGCCCAAATCGGAGAGGGAAAACAGTTTCTCGGCGCGCTCCGCGTCTGAGAGCGTGTAACGCTGCAGAAGGAGCTCCTTGAGGGCGTCGTATTTTCCTTGTGCAGGAGGGTCTTCGAGCAGGCTCATTACCCGCTGGGTGGACAATGGGTCCAGTGAAGCGACCACATGGTGGTATTTGGTGTCGTCTGCAGAGATCCCGCGAAGAGCGAACTGTGATTCGACGTGGGCGAACCACGACCGAGGTGCGTGCAGCCAGAAGTCCGGGATTTTAACGGCCACCGCAAAAGCGAGCGGGGCCGCCGGTGGAGGTTCCACAGCAGCGGACAGCTGAAGAGAGCTGGCTTGACCTTCGGATGTCGTCATTTCAATTCACAAGGGTCACCAGTGTAGGAGGTGGTGAAGAGACGACACAGGAGACGGGATATAGTTCTTCACTTTTAATCAACTCCTACTAAACTGGCGGGAAAACCACCCAACACCGCCTTATATACCAACACAACATCCGGTCCTCTGGACCTTTCACAATAAAAGCATCCTGTAACACATTCGGTCCACTGGGTGTGAGTAGAGCCCCCTAGTGGTCCACCACAACACCATATTATAACAGCTGCCTTAGCTTTTTTGTTATAACAAATCATGTTTTAATGTTTCAGGCCTTACTGTCCTACCACTTGGTTTATTGAACGCATAAAGAATCTATCATCCTTCTTCACATCATATCAGCCTGTTCTTTACTTTTGCCTGTCATTGCCTAAGATTAGAGTTGTTACCCTAAGTCCTATACTCTTGACTTTCCTCTTCTCCCTATGTCTCCTGGCATATTTCCCTCTTTGTGGTCTTCTATCACAGTAGCACAATGAGAGATACCCAGACATGTGTCCTATTTTACCTAACTTGTAAAATCCACCAAGGCATTAACATTTTGGGATTTTAATGATGAATTGTGTGATTTTCCCCTTGTTTTGTATTGTGTGTTCTACGGGTGGACAAAACTCTGTTCCTAAAGCATATTTATACAGTGTGTTGTTGTGGAGGATATGGTTCATCTGTCTTTCTTTACAAAACATGCCATGAAATTTAAAGTATGATTTAACACATACCCAAGTGTCTGTTTTGAGTATCAAATTGAAGTCACAAATTTCTCAGGGAGCAGTTTTATCCCATAGTAATAGATTGACTTGTCAAGTATATTATACCATCAGCACTTTTGAACTTTGCACTTTTCAAATAACTTTGAGCACAATTTGCCAGTGTTTGTGTGAGCATATTTTTGCCTTTAAGTTATGTGTCAAACTAAACTCAACAACAGGGTAAGATATATATGCATGATGCTGTGATGTGAAAATATTTCATCACATCATGGTCTAAGTTGAAATGCAGTTGTGTATTCGGTTCCGTATTTAGTTACATCATTGGACTGAACAGTATCATTTTAAATAAATCGTGGTTTGTGTTTTCATGGAGAAAAACAAGAGGTTTTTAGTCAACTCAAATAGATTTGAATGGATGGTTAATACTTTGTAAGATAACTTGTGTAAAATGATTTATCCCTTGGTGGCATTTGAGGAAACAATGCAACCAAACAAATCTTTAGTCTTTAATTACAAAAAATCTAATATGATCAGTTATGATGAGGGCAGCACAGGATAGTGCCACACAGCAAGAAGGTCAGAGGTTCAAAACCCACTTGTAGCCTTTTTGTGTGGACTTAGCATTCATTAAACCTTTATGTATACAGGTTGGTCTCATTGAGTCATAAAGACTCATTTTCAAGAGAGACCTGTAGATAGAGTATGCTCTATCTATGCATGTGTGAGTTTTACAAAGGTACTTCAGATTAGTCCTGCAGAGAAAAAAACTTGTATGTTGTTAACTGGCAACAATAAATCCTCCCTTCATGTGGCCCTGCGATTGACTGGCGATCTGTCCAGGGTGTACTTCTTGCCCATTGACTAATGGAGTTATTCATTCAACCTTTATTTAAACAGATAAATCACATTGAGCCTCCAAGACTCATTTACAAGTGAGATCTGTTGGACAGACAATAAAAGTGGTGAAAAATGACATATAGGGTTTGGAGACAAAAAAAATCCTAACATATTTTTTATTTCTGCACGCAGATCAAACATGATAATGAAAAAAGTCTTGCACACAAGCACAAAATGACGCCGACATTACGCAGAAGGGGGGAGGAGAGGGGAGACTCAAAGGTGGGTACTCGAGGGGGGGGGGGCTGCCAACCACAGCCAGAAACGAAGCCAAAGTTTCTGAATTTATGACTAAATGTTTATTCAGCTGGGCTCCACTGACGTCCATTGAGTAGCAGATTTGGGAGGGCGATAGTGTCAAGTTTACAAAACGTCACAGGCGTTTTGAGATAAGACGGCCTATCAAGGCCAGTCGGGGAGCCGAATTTCAGATAAACACAATGTTTTGGGAACAGGTAGAACTTTAATGATATCTACCTCCAGTCTGTGTCGGTCCACTCGCTTCAGAAATGTCCAAATTAAAAATGACCGTACCAATGGACCCTGCCTCAGAAAATCCCCCAAGACGTAATCCATTCAGCCAAAAGTCTGGTTTCTCGAGACATGAACCAAGCCATCATGTAAGGCAAGCAGCCTGACCAGGTCCAGATTAGCCGCCTTCTTACTTTTGTGTTGATAGACCAGGAACCAGCCGAATCCAAAAAGCAGGAACCAGTTATTATAAATCCAATTAAATATGCGTCCTTAAAGCGTCTGTGACATGATTTTGTAACTATGCATAAAATTGCCCAACATAAATATCTTGTATCATTCAGCTATGTTCGTTTTTGCAAACAAACATATAAATATATTTAATTTTGATTTAAAAGTAATAATAATAATAATAAACTTTATTTGTATAGCACCTTCCTACAATGCCTTGCATTGACCAAGGTGCTTAACAGGATAAAAAGATGAATAAACTGGAACAATAAATCAATGAAAATAGAATAAGAAACAGCAGCAATAAAAGAAGGCAATGGAAATAAAAATGCTACATACTAAAATACCAAAAGTAATAAAAGTTACACACTGAAAGCTTTTTTGAACAAGTGGGTCTTCAGTCTGGTTTTGAACAGAGTCAGATCAGAGGTGGCACGCAGCTCAAGGGGGAGACTGTTCCAGGCTTTTGGGCCGGCAACAGAAAATGACCGGTCTCCCCATTGTTTGTACCTTGAGCGAGGCACCTCCAGCAGGTGTTGACTGGCAGATCGTAAAGCTCTGCCGGGCTGATGGGCTTTCAAAAGTTCTGAGATGTAGAGAGGTGCAAGTCCATTCAGAGCTTTGAAAACAAACAGCAGCAGCTTGAACTGTATCCTGAACTGAACCGGGAGCCAGTGTAGAGAGGACAGGACAGGAGTGATGTGTTCATATTTTCGTGTGTTGGTCAAAAAGCGCGCGGCAGAGTTCTGTACAAGCTGTAAACGGGAGATGGAGGATTGATTAATACCAACATACAAAGCATTACAATAATCAAGTCTGGAGGTCACAAAGGCATGGATGGCCTTCTCCAGATCACCACGGCTGAGAAATGACTTGACTTTGGAGAGCAGTCGGAGCTGAAAAAAGCTGGTCTTGACAACAGAACTGATCTGTTTATCAAGCTTTAAGTTGGAGTCAAGCTGCACTCCAAGATTTCTGACCACCGGGTTGAAGTGGGGGAGGGGAAAACCAAAACTGGGACTGGGAAGGATGTTGCTGGTGTCATCAGGTGCACCAAATAAAATGCATTCAGTTTTATCTGTGTTTAGGTGGAGGAAGTTTTGAGAGAGCCAGTGCTTAATGTCATTTAAGCAGTTGACAAGAGTGTTTGAACTGAGTGAGGGGTTGGGAGTGACTGGCAGATAGATTTGTAAATCGTCTGCATACATGTGAAAAGACAGGTTATGACGTGTGATGATTGATCCTAATGGCAGCATGTAAAGAGAGAAGAGGACTGGCCCTAGAATAGATCCCTGTGGTACGCCAGAGGTCAGAGGGGTTGATGAAGAGGAGGACAGATCACCTATCATGACAGAAAAAGTTCTCCCAGACAGGTAAGATTTGAACCACTCAAGCACAGCTCCCTGGAGGCCAACCTGCTGAGACAAGCGGTTGATTAGTACCTGATGGTCGACGGTGTCAAAAGCTGCTGAGAGGTCTAACATCACCAGCAGAGCAGGGTTTTTTGCATCCAGAGACAGAAGAATGTCATTCTGTACTTTGAGCAGTGCAGATTCAGTACTGTGACGAGCTCGAAAACCTGACTGAAATTTTTCAAACAGGTTGTTGAGTTCTAGAAAAGATTGAAGTTGAATAAAAACAATCTTTTCTAGGACCTTTGATAGAAATGACAGATGGGAAACTGGCCTGAAATTAGAGAGAGCTGTAGGATCTAGGCCTGGTTTTTTTAGAAGAGGCCTGACCACAGCATGTTTGAAAGCAGATGGCACAAAA
>JBBPBX010030791.1:13831-25616 GCA_038048925.1 Garcialebias charrua
ATGTGTGGCTGTGCAGAAGCCCCCCCCCTCCCTTTAGCCTCTGTTTACCGGTGAACTCACTGTTTTCTTGTCCTCCCTCCACACAGACATGCCTCGAGCTGGAAAGATACCTCCAGAGCGAGCCCTACGCCTCGGCCACTGACCTTAAATTTGAGAGCCAGGAGGACCTGTGGAGCAAGCTCATGCTCGCCTGCGGGGACAAGTCGAGCGAGTCCGACCCAAAGATCCCCTGCATCAAGGAAGAGGTGGACAATCAGGACAGCCGGCACCTCGACGCCGGCGGTTTCCACTCGGACGCCAGCAGCGAGGCCTCGGACAGCTCCGAGGAGCTCTCGCCCGCCCTCGATTTCTCCTCCAGCTCGTTGGCCGACATTCTGGGCGACGGCGGCGAAGACTTGGGCTCCGCCGTCATCGGCACGCCGCCCTCCTCGCCCGAGCTCGGCAAGGAGGGCTCTGTGGCCCAGGTGTGGAGCGGGATACAGACTGTGCTGCACTCCCCTGGGAAAATAAGAACTGGCGGCGCAGAAAGGACTGGGCTAACCAGCGGCGAGGCGTCGCCCGACGGCAGGAGACGGGTCCACCGGTGCCACTTCAACGGATGCAGGAAGGTGTACACCAAGAGCTCACACCTCAAAGCACACCAGCGCACACACACAGGTAAATCACCACCAAACACACACACGCAGGTTTGTTTTTCTATCTTTGTGGGGCCATTGCATTGACTTCCATTCATTTTTCATTCATTTCTATAGCCTAACCCTGACCTTTACCCTAAACCTAACTACAGGTGATCCCCGACTTACGAGCGAGTTCCGTTCCTACGACTGTCTCGTAACACGAAATTGCGTATGTCTGAACCCGAAACACGTCCGGATTTTCGGTCGTAAGTCGGAAAATTTATGCTAGCACTACTACGAACACTTGTTTATATCACAAATGTTCATACTAGTTCATAAACATGCTCAGAAACTTGTTTCCAAACGGTTAGCTAACACACTTTCATCTGAAAACACATAAAAGTGCTGTATTTTTTGTATGTTCTTTACAAATTTACTGCTTGTTCGCCAGCTCGTAAGTCCGGAACCTCGTATGTCAGTGTGATCGTAAGTCGGGGACTACCTGTATTACCATTGCATACCTTACCACCTTAGTCCTAACCCATAACCCACCAACGGGACTTCTTCTTACCCGGGCTTTGGGCCCCATAAGAAGCAGTTGGTCCTCACAATTAGGTATAACTCAGAAAAATGGGTTTCACAAAGTAACATAAACAAGGACACACACACACACACACACACACACACACACACAGAGTGAACCTTTCCAACGTGTCGCTAAACAAACTTTGATTCAGGTTTCTTGCAAATACTTCCGCATACTTCGAATAGTTCTGTCGGGAGGAATGCCCTGAACTATGACCTAATTCACTCAGCGGAACGTGACTTCATGTGCGGGGGGAGGGGAAACGTAGATGACCAAAGGGGGAGGAGCGGCGTCCTTCTGTGGCCCAGCAGCGCCCAGAGGATGTAGATCCTGAAAGCAAATCAACAGTTCTCATATTTCACCATGGGAAACGATTCAGAGTCTCAACCGTCTGCGTTCAGTTTCAAGGCCGGAACAGAGCGAGAGAGAGCGAGAGAGAGAGAGAAAGAATAATTATGGGAAACTGACATTTGCAGTGTTTTGTTGGTGGGGTGAGCAGTTTCCCTCGTCACCTTTGACCCCAGCCAAGCTGTTTACAGCTGCGCCGCCTGTTAGCGAACAGTCACATTCCTCACATTCTTCTCCGACCATGTTAGGCACATGGTTAATGGCTGTCAGAGCCATTAGAAACCGTTTTTTTCCTCCTCTGTTACATAAGCTCTCCAGTGGAGCAGATCTACAGCTGCATACCAAACATCTGAGACTCAAAGGGTTGTTTTTCTCTTTGGCCTGCAGTAAGTTCATCCAGACCACTTTAGGATTAGTTTCCCCAGAAATCACCTTCATGTACTGACACTACTATCTCACTTCTGAGAGGTTTAAATACAGGGAGTCCTCGACTTACGAACGAGTTCCGTTCCTACGGTCCGTTCGTAACCCGATTTTGACGTAAGTCGGGGACCACCCAAGCCGTCACTGATACACATACATGTACGGTAATGAACAGTTACCAAGTTACCAATCCTAACACAGCTACACGATTACAGTATCAAAAAACACATACAGGTACTCCCCGACTTACGAGCGCATCGACATACGAGGTTCCGGACTTACGAGCTGACTAACGAACAGTAAAGTTGTACAGAACATACAGAAAATACAGCACTGGTATGTGTTTTTAGATGAAAGTGTGTTAGCTAACAGTTTGTAAACAAGTTTCTGAGCATGTTTATGAACTATTATGTACGTTTATGTTGAAAAACGAGTGTTCATAGTAGCGCTAGCATAAATTTTCCGACTTACGACCGAAAATCCGGACTTACGAGCGACACGTGTTTCGTGTTCCGACATACGAGATTTCGTGTTACGAGCACCTCGTAAGAACGGAAATCACTCGTAAATCAGGGACTACCTGTACTGTACAGTACATTTAGAGACATACAACTGTAGTTAAATTTAAAAAATACAATTTCTTACTGTGAGCTGGTTTTCGCCGCCCGTTGGGTCCATGTCTCCGGTCGGGCCTTGTTAGCATTTTAGCCCCCCGTTAGCTCGGTGTCGTCCCTCCAAAAAGGCTACCCAGCTGTTTATCCGCATTTTAGCATGTTACCTCGGTCTTCATCCAACATCTGAGGCTACCAGGCAGACATTGATGCGAGCTCCGGGCTGCAGCAGGCTCTCCGCCGCCACGCCAGTCGGGTCTGGGCCGCTTTAGCATTTTAGCCCCCATTAGCTCGGTGTCGTCCCTCCAAAAGGCATTTTAACCCCCGTTAGCTCTGTGTCGTCCCTCCAAAAGTCATTTTCGCCCCCGTTAGCTTGGTGTCGTCCCTCCATAAGGCATTTTAGCCCCCGTTAGCTCGGTGTCGTCCCTCCAAAAGGCATTTTAACCCCCGTTAGCTCAGTGTCGTCCCTCCAAAAGGCATTTTCGCCCCCGTTAGCTCGGTGTCGTCCCTCCAAAAGGCATTTTAACCCCCCGTTAGCTCGGTGTCATCCCTCCAAAAGGCATTTTCGCCCCCGTTAGCTCGGTGTCATCCCTCCAAAAGGCATTTTCGCCCCCGTTAGCTCGGTGTCGTCCCTCCAAAAGTCATTTTCGCCCCCGTTAGCTCGGTGTCGTCCCTCCAAAAGGCATTTTAGCCCCCGTTAGCTCGGTGTCATCCCTCCAAAAGGCATTTTAGCCCTGCGTTAGCTCGGTGTCGTCCCTCCAAAAGGCATTTTAGCCCTGCGTTAGCTCGGTGTCGTCTCTCCAAAAGGCATTTTAGCCCTGCGTTAGCTCGGTGTCGTCCCTCCAAAAGGCATTTTAGCCCTGCGTTAGCTCGGTGTCATCCCTCCAAAAGGCATTTTAGCCCCGTTAGCTCGGTGNNNGCATTTTAACCCCCGTTAGCTCGGTGCCGTCCCTCCATAAGGCATTTTAACCCCCGTTAGCTTGGTGTCGTCCCTCCAAAAGGCATTTTAACCCCCGTTAGCTCGGCGTCGTCCCTCCAAAAAGGCTGCCCAGCTGTCTATCCGCGTTTTAGCATGTTACCTCTGTGTCCATCAAACATCTGAAGCTGCCAGGCACACATGGATGCGAGCTCCCGGCTCCAGCAGGCGTCACGGACCGCCGTCCGTCGGGTCCGTTAGCGTTAGCATGTTAGCTCGTGGTTCCTCCGCTACATCTTGCTGTCTGCTGCTTCATTCGTTCCACGGCGTCTTTGTCCTTGGTCTATCTGTCCTTACGCAAAACCGCCGTTCAGCTGCATTTAAACCAAAAAAAAAAAAAAAAATCAAATTTTTAGTAATTATAAGTTCGTAACTCCGGATTGCCGTAAGTCAAGGGCGACGTAACTCAAGGACTCCCTGTACTCCTGTATTGTGATTTAGAGATGCTATGAATTTGCAGATCCCTAGATTTGTCAGACCATGCAAGAACCGTTGAACTCTGTGACACAGAACGTCCTACCTGACAGTTTCTCCTCACTCTGTATTATGTTTTTTTAATAGGTGAGAAGCCTTACAGGTGTTCATGGGAGGGCTGCGATTGGCGCTTTGCACGAAGTGATGAACTCACCCGACACTTCAGGAAGCACACCGGAGCAAAGCCATTTAAATGCAGTCACTGTGACAGGTAAGGGTGTGCACAAGTCAACACTGTGTTCACGGAAACGTTGGCTTTTTTTGTTGGCCACAATCGTAAGAAATCTTTTCTGTTTTAATTTCAGTGGAAAGAATGTTTCTAACAATCATCTGAGTTATAAGATTTCATGTCCACTTAGTTTTATAAACCAACTTTGAAACAACACAGTGAAGCAGTAATTAATTATCCTTTAGTTTGCTATGGTACCAAGTCTTCATGCAACAGCATGAAGTTTGCAGATTTAGGACTGGGCCATGATGACATTGTTTTGATTATTTTTAAGTTCTGATCATAAGACTCTTAAAGTTTTTAGAACCAAATTTACAATCACAAGTAACTGGACATGTATGGTACACTGATAGAAAACAAGAAAAGTTTAAAATCTTGTTCAAAAGAAAAAACAAATATTTTCTTCAAAATCAATTCTGCGGTGTTCTTTTCTCTACCTTTTACATATAAATGAACAAGATTTTTTTTTTTAAAGCCCAAGTTTGCTTCACTGATTTTACTTTGTAACCAACTTTAATGTTAATAAAAACCATAAACTCTATCAAAATAGGACCTGATGCGAGTCCACAAAGAAAACCCAAACATTCTGCCGGTACTTGTTTTGTTATTTTTACCGTAGTTTAGCAAAGCTTGAGATGGGGTAGAGGCAGGGCAGCCGACTGGGGACACAAAAGTCCCGGGTTTGATTCCCAGTCATTGCTCATCTTGTAGTATCACCAGCACACCTTAACCCCATCCCCCCCCCCATGCATCTTCAATAGCTGCTGCCCACTGCTTCACCTGTGTGTCCCAGGTGCAATGGGTTAAATGCAGAGAACCAATTTCGCCTTTGTATGGGAACTTTTATTTTATTTTTATTTAATTTATTAATTTCAAATTTAAAACACAAAACAATTTCACAGACTATATGAAAAACAAAACCATAAAATGAAAGGTAGCAGAAGTATAAAAAATCTTATTATATCTGCCCCTTCTTTAAAACAAAGAAATCAATTTAAACGATCAATAATCATCTATAAATAACAGAACAAAATGAATAACTCGTCACAATTTTCAATTTCTAGTACATTTCTCTTTTACCTAATTTATATGTATCTTTTCAACAATTTAGTTTTGATCATTCTCTTTAACATAAACATTGACTTTACTTTTTTAACATCATTTTCCAAACTATTCCACAAACCAATTCCCTGTATTGAAATGGACCGACCCTTTAAACTGCTTTTGCACTGTGGTTTTACAAAAATCTCTGTTCCCTTAAGATTGTAGCAACTTTTCATTTTTACAAAATGCATTTGAATGTTTGAAGGGATTGTAACTAACAAAATATTAGTCCACCAAATCATAAAACTTCAGTAATTTCAGTTGGTAAACATAAAACAACATAAAATGATGATGACACATAACATTATTATTATTGTTAGTGTGCAGGACTATAACTAATCTAAAAATGTTGAGTCAGGTTCTCTGGACAGATTCTTGTTGAAACGTTTCATCTTTTATCCAAAAGACTTCTTCAGTCTGAGGAGCTGCAACAAACTCAGTCTTATAAATAGCACCTTCTCACAGTGGATCAACCAGTTTGCTGCTGTCCTCCAGAACTAGCTGCTCACATGATAAAGGAGGACCATCAGTCTAATGATTGATCGTTAGTGCCCTGGTGGTTGTTTGCTATTCACAGGGGGCTGAGGGATATTAACAAAAACAGCGTTGTAAGAGGGGGACAGTTGGACACGGAGGCTCTGCCCCATTTAATGATGGACAGTTTCTCTTCACAAAAATGGCCTCCTTCACTCCTCTCTCAGGTCCAGAGGGCATGACTTATATATATTTTTAGATTTTTCTATCTGGATTATTGAGCATGCATCAGGACACCATAACTAACGTATTTTCCTCCTTTGTCTCTCTCCTTGCAGGTGTTTCTCCCGCTCCGATCACCTGGCGCTGCACATGAAGAGGCACGTCTAAGATGTGCTTCATGTCGAGAGCTCTAAGGGATGAGTCTGGTTGATTGTCCTGACCTGTTTTGGGGGATCAGCAAGGCCGGTGTGTCCTGGGAGCGTGGATGAGAGCACCGCCGTGTTCCAGTCAGTGGGAAAAAACATGAAGCAACGCAGGCTATGATTTGCACCGTACTCAGTGCCTCCAACACCTTGCTGTGGTGATTGGTCTTGAAAGGCTTTTACAGAAGACCGGACAGTAAAGAGAGACGTGGTTAAAAAAAAAAAAATCATGGGGAGGAAAAGAAATCTTGGCTGGAGATGATGGGAAAGGACTCTTCTGTATGGTGTTCAATGCTTTTTTGTGTGTGTTTCCTGGAGGATTATGGGACTCGTGGGGTGGGGGGAGTACCATTTCTCCACTGAGAGTGTTTGCCTGTACGCATGGGACTGTGAGTGCCTGTGACTGGACCCCTTAGCTGGCTGTGTGAAGCGGATGGAGCCTGCGAGTGAATGATGTGGAGGAAGGGATGCTCTACAAATGAGATTTTCTTATTTGCGATGGGGGGGAGGGGGGGTATCCGTTATCCCACAGAGAATGAATGCAAACAAAAGGTTCTGTCTGTGTTGGTTGAGTCTGTTTGCAATGGCAGGGAGTCTGGGGTCGTTCGGAAACGACGTCCTAGAGGGCGCCCCCTGTCGGCCGGGAGGCAGACCTGCAGCTCCCTGTCAAAACGTGAGAAGTGGTTTTGTTTAGTGCAGCTGTTAAATGTGCAATGTATTACGTGGCCTGTCCCAGAACACACATGCTATAAAGCTCATGTTGTTGTCCATTGTGTAAGCATTGTATCTTAAAAGTAAAAAAAATATAAAAAAAATAAGGAAAAGTTCGCAGTTACTGCCATTATAGCAGACATTGCATGGGATCTGGGGAAGTGTTGCACACTTGTTTGCTTGTAGGACAACAAAACTCCATTCAAGTGCAGCTACCTTCATCATATTCAGTATCATAGTATTGTACAAATCTCATAGAGCAATCTTTTTTTTTTTCTTGAAGTTGGGGAAACCACTATAATATGGGATTATTTGCGCATTTTTTTCTTCACATTTGCTTTTCTTTTTTGTTCTCTCTGTAAATGCACTGTTGACCTTATTGATGCCTTATGTAAGTGGCCTTGTCCTGTTTAAAAAGATCACTCTCACGAACACGTACACCAAATGGCCATTGCTAAAGCAGGAATGCGTTTAATAGTTAGCTTTATAAAGGCTCTGATCCATACAGTTGCACCTTTTTTACATTTTCATTTTCCTTATCACAGCAAATTTCTCTAAAAACACTTAAATAAAAAAAAAGAAAAAAAAAAGAACCATAAATCAGCTTTGTAATGACTGCCATTTTTACATTTCTGCTCATTTCTTTCCTCAAAAATATCAGCTATATCAGACTTGAATCATACTCTTAATGACCCGGATTGGAAACAGAATTGTGAAGACCCAGTTCACACTTTTTACATTTGTTTACTACTATGTAGTACAAGACGATGTGGCTGCACTGCAGATGATCTATAACCTGCTGTCAAAGGTACAGAACCTTGGAAATGTTCTCATAAAGTGTTGCGCTCTGTCGCAACTGTAGTGACGATATCAAATTTACCACAAAGGAAAACGTTAACGTCAGGGCCGTTTCTGTCAGGTAACGTGTGAACGTGTTACATTCTCCAGAGAGCGCGATGCGTCCTATAGCGTGATGACGGCGGTCCTAATCACAAGTCTGTTTGACGTATGTTTTGTTTAGTCTCGCTGTCTATATGAGTCAGTATTTTTCCTCAGTTTTACTTTAAACAACATATAATCCTACTGTAAACGGTACCAGGACCGGTCTAACAAGCTCAACTGGACCGTGTTTCAGCTCTAAAGGTTTTGATTGGTGTCTAAACTGAAATGGGACTGGGACCAGATGTCTGTTTTTACGGTTTCCGCTGTTTGCATGTTTTACGTCAGTGGTTCCCAACCTTGGTCCTCGAGGAACACCGTCTTGCATGTTTTAATTGGTTCCCTGCTCCGACACACCTGATTCAGTGATTTTGTTACTACTTCAAATCTTCAGAAGCCTTTTAATCACCCATTTATTCAAATCGGGTGTCAAAACAGGGAAACGACAAAAACATGCAGGATGGTGTCCCTCAAGGACCAGTGTTGAGAACCATTGTTTTACGTTACAGGAGTTTCACACTCTCAACAGGTTGACGAAATATTTGATTCCACATTTAAGCCCTGTGCAGGTGGACCTGTTGGACATGAATTAAAGTCTGTCATTAATGCTTCGTCTTAACAATGAAAAATGTCAAAATGCAAAAGTGCATCACATTGTAAACTAAAGGTTTTTGTAAAGAAGCCTATATTTTGAAAGGGTTCGGGACCAAAAGCAAGTGCAGCGTGTTTCTAATGAAAAAAAAAAAGATAAAAAGGCTGAAGATAACTGTAAAATAGGAGCACTCCATTTTTCTGCTTTTGTTTGTGTAACTTTTTGTTTTCTGGAGGAAAAAAAAGATTCATAAATGCATAATTTCAAATGGCATCATTAGCACCAACACATGTGACCTGTCAGTTTTTTTGTTTCCAAATACAATGAAAACAAAAATGGTGTAAATTGTTCAGGACACTTGAATTGTCATTTTCTTGCATTCTGGTGCCCATATTTTTTCCCTCTTTATTTTATGTAATATGTTTCACTTTTTAAAGACCTGCAAATATGTCCTGTCTTTAGCTAGAAAAAAAAAAACTTTATTGGATACACATGAAAAATATGAGGCTCTATTTTTGTTTGTTTTATGGCATAACAAGATTTTTTTTCATTTGAAATTGTTTTGTAAAATAGTTTCTGTATGAATGTATTTTTTATTGAAAAATGGATAAAATACTTTATTGGTTCTACGCGTTTCTGTTTTTCTTTCCACTGTTTTCCTCTTGAGGTCGAGCAGGATTTTCCATTTTCGTGTTATTTCAGTTTCCCAGAAGAGAGATCTGTGTCTGTTTCACTATTAAGGTTTAAAGTCTGCTCAGAAATAGGGACTAGTCATTGGAGTAGTTGGTATTTGTATCATATGTCCGTACAATAAATCATCCTAATACTGTATATTTTTATTTAAAAAAATCTTTACTTTTAAGTTGTAGGGTTTTATTTAACCTGTTTAGCACCCACATCTAATGTTTTTGTGCCCCCTTTCAGAACATAGGGGGATTAGAAACACCTTCCATCTGTCTGTGTTATGAGCATGAGACTTAAGTGAGATACTGGCTTTTGTTTTGGTGTGTGACTGCATCGAGATGTGAGAAAGATCCTTTTAAAAATTGGGTTGCCACATCAAAATCCAAGTTGGCCACCACCACATACTGTTTGTATATACTGTATATTAACCAAGCGAGCTGGATTACTTGATAAATTAGTAATGTGCAGACTTCCATTTGGTGTGTGTGTGTGTGTGTGTGGCTGCATCCAGCCTAAAGAAAGGTCATCAAAAACTAGCTTGCTGCAACAAAATCAAAGGTGGCCACTGATGGGGGTGGGGGTGGTGGGTGGTGTAAAATATCCAACCCTATCTGAGGAGATGGCTTTCTAGTTATGTTTATTTGTCATTCAGGTTAACACAAGGTAAACTGTGAAATTAAATAGTCGGGATGATAAGAACCGATACGACTCACACACAAAAAAAGAAGAAATTCTAAAGCATTCAATGAGAGTACAAAATAAAGTACAAACCGGATTCCAAAAAAGTTGGGACACTAAACAAATTGTGAATAAAAACTGAATGCAATGATGTGGAGGTGCCAACATCTAATATTTTATTCAGAATAGAACACAAATCACAGATCAAAAGTTTAAACTGAGAGAATGTATCATTTTAAGGGAAAAATATGTTGTTTCAAAATTTCATGGCGTCAACAAATCCCAAAAAAGTTGGGACAAGTCCATTTTTACCACTGTGTGTCATCCCCCCTTCTTCTTACAACACTCAACAGACGTCTGGGGACAGAGGAGACCAGTTTCTCAAGTTTAGAAATAGGAATGCTCTCCCATTCATGTCTAATACAGGCCTCTAACTGTTCAATCGTCTTGGGCCTTCTTTGTTGCACCTTCC
Organism: Garcialebias charrua; assembly: GCA_038048925.1. Classification (NCBI taxonomy): domain Eukaryota; kingdom Metazoa; phylum Chordata; class Actinopteri; order Cyprinodontiformes; family Rivulidae; genus Garcialebias; species Garcialebias charrua. Next base: position 24,175 of record JBBPBX010030791.1, read on the forward strand.
TCTTTATGATGCACCAAATGTTCTCTATAGGTGAAAGATCTGGACTGCAGGCTGGACATTTCAGTACCCGGATCCTTCTCCTACGTAGCCATGATGTTGTGATTGCTGCAGAATGTGGTCTGGCATTATCTTGTTGAAAAATGCAGGGTCTTCCCTGAAAGAGATGACGTCTAGATGGGAGCATATGTTGTTCTAGAACCTGAACATAGTTCTCTGCATTAATGGTGCCTTTCCAGACATGCAAGCTGCCCATGCCACAAGCGCTCATGCAACCCCATACCATCAGTGATGCAGGCTTCTGAACGGAGCGTTGATAACAACTTGGGCTATCCTTGTCCTCTCTGGTCTGGATGACATGGCGTCCCAGTGTTCCATAAAGAACTTCAAATCGTGACTCATCTGACACAGAACAGTCTTCCATTTTGCCACACTCCATTTTAAATGACCCCTGACCCAGTGCAAACGTCTGAGCTTGTGGAGCTTGCTTAGAAATGGCTTCCTCTTTGCACTGTAGAGTTTCAGCTGGCAACGGCAGATGGCACGGTGGATTGTGTTCACTGACAATGCTTTCTGGAAGTATTCCTGAGCCCATTCTGTTATTTCCTTGACAGTGGCATTCCTGTTTGAGGTGCAGTGACGTTTAAGGGCCCGGAGATCACGAGCATCCAGTAGAGTTTTACGGCCTTGACCCTTACGCACAGCGATTGTTCCAGATTCTCTGAATCTTTTGATGATGTTATGCACGGTTGATGATAACTTAAAAGTCTTTGCTATTTTACGCTGGGTAACACCATTCTGGTATTGCTGCACTATCTTTCTGCGCAACAATGGTGGAATTGGTGATCCTCTTACCATCTTGGCTTCTGAGAGACACTGACACTCTGAGAAGCTCTTTTTATACCCAATCATGTTGTCAATTGACCTAATTAGTGTTAATTGGTCTTCCAGCTGTTCGTTATATGCTCAATTTCCTTTTTCCAGCCACTTATTGCTACTTGTCCCAACTTTTTTGGGATTTGTTGACACTGTGAAATTTTGAATCAACATATTTTTCCTTTAAAATGTTACATTTACTCAGATTAAACTTTTGATCTGTCATCTATGTTCTATTACGAATAAAATATTGACGTTTGCCATCTCCACATCATTGCATTCAGTTTTTATTCACAATTTGTTTAGTGTCCCAACCTTTTTGGGAATCCGGTTTGTATGCAACATCTGTATTTATATCACGGTTAGTGACCATTTTAATTATTGATGCTTTAAAATGTAACTCGTCACAATCTGAACACTGCGAGTTGTAAATTGACAGAGCACATGAAACGTGTTTATCATGTACATTATATATACACACAGTATACACAGTATATATATATATACACACACAGTATACACAGTATATATATATACACACAGTATATATATATATATACACAGTATAT
>JBBPBX010030792.1:17082-34950 GCA_038048925.1 Garcialebias charrua
CGAAAGTGATAACAAGCCATATACGTATAGGTCGCACCGGTGTATAGGTCGCAGGCCTTGAAAAAAACCATAAAAAGGTGTGACCTATACACCGGAAAATCAAGCAAATGACCTAGTACAGACTCAAACACGACCTCCTGAAGCAGAATGATTGCAGCATCTGAACTAACACTGAAAACAAGACAGAACATCCAGTCATGGAAGGGGTCAAACTGTTTTTAATTCAATTCAATTCAGTTTATTTATATAGTGCCAAGTCACAACAAAAGTACTGTCAGTGCACTGAACAGAAACATTCATATATAAAAAATTATAATTGAACATTATTTATCTGAAGAGCAGACTGCTTTGAGTCTAACTTTGTCGCAGACTCTCATCTTGAGCAAGCTTGAAGGCAACAGTGGCAAGGAAAAACTCCCTTGTGAGGAAGAAACTTTTAAAAGAACCAGGTTCAGGACAAGCGGCCATTTGCTTCGACCGGCTGGGTTTGAGAGGACCAGATACATAATGGCAGGTCGAGAATCACGTTAAGAGATAGAAATAATTTCAAATGCAAACTATTCAATTGTATGCATTTGTAAATACTGTATTTATTTTTTTCCAGTAGTCTAAGCCTATAGCAGCATAACAAGCCAACTCTTTAACTATACGATTTATCAAAAAGGAAAGTCTTAAAACTGGACAATGTGTCAGCCTCACAGACATAAACTGGAAGTTGGTTCCACAAGAGAGGAGCCTGAGAACTGGAAGATCTTCCTCTCATTCTGGTTTTGAAAACTCTAGGAACCAAAAGTAAACCTGCAGTGTGAGAGTGAAGTGCTCTGTTAGGAAAATATGGAACAATAAGATCTTAACTATAAGATGGAGCTAGGTTGTTGAAAGCTTTGTAGGTTAGAAGTAAGATTTTGAATTCAGCTCTGGGCTTGACAGGGAGCCAATGGAGAGAAACTAAAACTGGAGCGATATGATCGCTCCCACTAACTCCAGTTAAGACTCTGGCAGCAGCATTTTAGATCAACTGAAGACTTTTTAAAGAAGTATTTGGACACCCAGATTATAAACCATTGCAATAGTCCAGTCTAGACGTGACAAATGCATGAACCAGTTTTTCTGCATCATTTTTAGATAAGATGTTTCTCATTTTAGTTATACTGTATTATACAGGTGGAAGAAGGTGGTTCTAGTAACGTTTTTAATGTGGGGGATAAAAGACATGCCCTGATCAAAAATAACACCAATATTTTTAACATTAGAGCTGGAGGCCAGATTAATGCCATCCAAGGAGGGAGAAAGACCAAAAAATGTACTCCTAAGATGCTCAGGTCCAAAAAAAACTAAAACCTTTTTTAAACAGTGACTCAATGAGAATCTGTGATTTTCTGATTCTGCAGTGCTAAAAAGTATTGTGCAAGTATACATAAAAGACATTAAAAAATCAAAGCGTTTGTGAGGTTATGAACCATTCTGTTTGGAGCCAGATGTGTTAAGAAGCTGGACTGACTGAAGAAAGAAGCTTTTGCAGATTTTGGCAGACCGGCTCCTGAGCCAGACTTCTGTTCCAGATGGAAGAGAAGCATAGCAGGCGGTCCTGTAGATGAAGTGGCAGGTAATGAAGTCGTATGTTATACTTGACTTGAAAATTTGGAGGCTCGGTTACATGTAAAACCGTAACATTACTAGGGGTGCGAATCTCTCAGTGTCTGGAGAATCGATTTAATTCCGATTTTTGGTGTCACAATTCGATTCAAAATCGATTTTTCGATTCAGAAACAATTTTTGATTCAGAAACGATTTTTCTATTAAAATGGTCATAAATTTAGTTTCAGTTTTGTAACTGACAAGCTGAAAAGAATAAACAACAATGTAAACAAATGGAACATTTATTTAAAACAATAATTTTAGGTTCCTTATTGTATCAAATTTTTTGCATCGTTTGATATTTATACCAAAAATAGGAACAAATAATACAGGAATGCATTAAATTCTGTAACTTAAATAACCAGTATTAGGTTAGCTTTTTGCTCTGTTACTTATAGAAGATTATTGTTTGAATTGATTGTTTGAACTTGTTTTGTTTTTGAAAAAAGGGGCAGATAAAATAAGATTTCTTCTTCTTTCTGCCACCTTTCATTTTATGTATTATTTCATATACTATGAAATATGGTTTTATTTTCTTTATCTTTTGGGTTTTAATGTAAAAAAATTAAATAAAATCGATTTGGGGGCTTTTAGAATCGATTCTGAATCGCCAGGACTAAGAAAAAAAAAACAAATTTCCCTGCACCCCTAAACATCACCCAGGTCAAAGTTTAACTGTACAAACAAGCTGTTGCTGTTCACAATTTCAGAGCGAATCAATAAGTGGGAAGCAAACACTCAACAAAGCCCTGTGCCAATGCCATCATCTCACACTGAACAGTTTATAATTTATAATTGCGTTGTCCAGTGTGGTCAGCATTCACGGTGATTTAATGGTTTCATGTTTGTGAATGTTCAAGCTGCTCTGTCACTTTCCACAGCCATGAGAAATGCATCTCTGCTGCACAAGTATCTGCTTGTCTGGCTCTGGAATTCAATTAAGACTCTGATCTGATAAAGAAGTTCAACAAGAATTTAGGCAGCTAGATTAGTTTGGAGTCTAAAATGAACACGAGTTGAATATCAAACATTTAAATTCGGGCCAGGGTTTATATTTGTATTGGGGTCTGAGCACACATATCCAAAAACATATACATATTTTAAGTAGATGATAGCCACAATAATGTGAGCTGAATTTAACACTTATGAATTGAAGCTTTCACAAGCAAATCCATGTGAAAATAGCTGAATTCAAGTTAGGCATTGTTACTATTTTGTGTTACAAAAGGAAAATTAAATGGGAATAACTCTCCAAATTTTATATGTAATGCATTGTGCTATTTAAAAATACACCTGTACAGTTAATTTATTGTTCCCTTTGCAGTCACATGAGAACATTCCTAAAGCTCCTGCTATGATTTTCAGTTATTGGGTCTGTGTAAAGAGATTCAGATGCTGTGCAGAGGTTAAACCATGTGGTTTTCACCTCATTCAGCAGCTAATGACAACATGACAGTTTGCACATTTAAAACTTTTAGTTGGTGTAACTGTGAGCTTAATGATCTGAGCTTTTAATTAACCTTGGTATTCCAGAGCTTCTCCCTCTGACAGCTCCCTGGCCTTTCTCTTTGTCTGCCTTTGCCCCTCGCCCTCCTCTCTCTGTCATACTTTACAGCCCGTTTTATTCTCGTTCCTTTTCTCTAAAGAAAATGTGTCATTGAGATGGATGTGTGCTCACAAAGCACCACTTCTGAACAAACTGGCTGTGTGTGAGTGTGTGTGGGCAAAGGGCTTGTTTACCTCACTGTACTGGGGGGTCTGAAAGCTTTGTGGAGACCAAAATGCTGCAGTTTCAAAAGACTATTTGAAGGAAAAACCTGGATTTAGCCTTAGGTGAGGGTTTATTGTAATGACGTACTTTATCTATGCCAGAAATCATATTTAGATTGGTGGATGAATTTCAGCGCCAGGCCAAAACAAAAACTAATTCAGGGCCGAGCAGATATTGAAGGGATACACATCATCTGCCACTTTTTATTACAATTTAAAGAAATATTCTGTGTGCTGTAAAGTGCTGACAGTATGTATTCATAATGACTCCCAGCTACTACCACACCAAAGTTTAGCTCAGTAGCTGTAAAATTGACTTTTAGCCATTTTTATGTTGGCTAATGTCAGATGTGTTTCATTTAAATATGTTTTTTTATTCTTATTAACTTTGTTGCTAATGCTTAATAACATTGCACTAAGCCACATCTGTGACACCTAATACATTTATTGCTGCTGCACTATGTGGGTATATCATATATGTCACATTTCCATGATAATTCAATTAATCTCAATGTTACTATCTGTGCAATAACCTGTCCACAACCTGTGTAGTTTGTTAATGGACAATAGATATCATGTGCATTAAGCTAATATTACCATCTGTGAAATACTTATACTAATTTGTCTTACTTGCACCATTATATTCTACCATGTTGTTGTTGACTACTGTATTTCCCAGCTTATAAGTCACATCTGTTCAAATATATCTAATAATTTGGAAAAATCCTAGTTCAAGTTGTGTTTATTTGTCATATGCAAAGTTAGTACAAGGTTAACAGTACAATGAAATGCTTAGGATGAGCAGACATAAATAAGTTGTTTAAGTTCCATAAATAAGTTGCTTCGCCGTATAAGTCGCACCTACTGTGTCACTGCTGACCACCCGGAATTGTGGGACGGTGTTGTGCCAGAAATCAATTGGCTGCCAAATGGCGGCTGCGGGATCGTTCACGAGAGGACTTTAGCAATAATTTAATAAGATTTAACACTTAAAAGCAATTGTTTGTTTGCTAAAAATTATAGTAAAGGTGTGTCTCAGTTGAACTTTTCCTTGATAAATGCACTTTGACGGACAAATCAGCTGCATTTCAAAAGCCGATTTGCAGAAGCATGAGCGCGCTAAGGAACAACTTGCTGTGCATTTCTTCTAAATTTAACAAAATAAGCACCTAAAAACAATTATTTGTTTGCTTGAAATTATAGTAAAGGTGTGTCTCAGTTCAACTTTTACTTAAGAAATCTCTTCAGTGGTCGAATTAACTGCATTTTCATCAGGGCGGCTCAGCAAAATGAAGCTCATTTGACAGTTGCCCCATAGGCATGATCCCAGCTGGAAGAAGTTGGCAGACTGTGGCTAGACGATTGTGTCATTAATAGCCACTTTTACCTATGGCATAACAGTATGCCATACTACTTGAGTCACATCTAGCGGCTGAAAATGGTAGTGCTCCATAATTTCAGTCAGAATGAATGAAAACGATCATATCTCAGCCAAAAATTGGTTTATAAACATGGGGAAAAATCCATAAATAAGTCGCTTCGGTGTATAAGTCGTAGGATATGCAAATTAGGCAAAAAGGTGTGACACACGGGCTGGAAAATATGGTGTGCTTTTTTTTGGACCTTGTAAATACAGTATATTTCTTTTTCGCTGTTTTGGTACTTTTTTATTGCATGCTTTATTTTTTTCATTATTTTTTTTAAGCGAGTCGCATTAGTTCTTCACATCCTGAACATTTCATTGCATTGTTGATCTTGTGTTAACCTGCATTTGACAAATAAACAACATTAAAAAATGTCTGTACAGTATTTGGACGTTGTATTGACTACCATTCATCCCATTTCTATTCAGTTCAAAAAGCATGAGGCCCATACCTTAAACCTGGTGAAAATCTTCAGACCGTGCTGAAGATGACTTTAGGCAGTGCTCTGACTCTTCCATATTCAGATAAACTAAATGTGAGACCAGATTGAATGAAATATCCGCACACTGTGCTGAATACTGTAATGTGCGAGTTCCTGAAGTCATGAATGTTTAAACTGGCCTTCAGAACCTGTTTTACAGATAAAAACTGAAGGACAAGCTGTGTGGAAAAAAGAAATCCTCAAAATGAACTCCCGTACAGGTGATGAAAAACAAATGGTTTGTTCAAGAGTGAACCAGGAACTTTAATCTTTTTTTGTAAGCAGTTTATTTTTTTGCTGTATCTTGCTGAGCTTGTTGAAGCATCTTTATGGATGCAGTTTGACCTCAGCAGTGTCCTGGTTATGATTCACGCAGTTTTGTCTGCATGTTTACCTGAGCTGTCCTTTCCACCCGCCAACCCTCCGTTCTTCATTTTCACCCAACAGAAATGTGGATTTTTATTTCTCCGCTGACTGATATTTCTGACTGGAAATGTTCCTGCTGCCTGGGGATGCTGTTGTGTTGAGGCGCTGACATTTGTCCTTCTCAGATGATGGATTATAGGGGAACAGGAGGAAAGGACCTTTAGGAAATAAGAACCATGTATCTGGAAATGGTGAATGCAACCATTAACCCATTTAGCCCCACTGGCAACAATTGTTGCCAAAGTGTATCACTGTCATTTTCCACTCAGTAAAAAAATCTCAAATGTATTAATGCAACATTTTCCACCTATAAACTAGTAGACAACTTAGACAAAGGTTTTGATTTAAAAAAATGTTTCCAAGTGCTTCCTGTTGCATGATATCACATGTTTCCTGGGCCATCCGGCTGAAGACATGGAATATGCAAATCGTCCTGGAAAAAGGTAATTTTCATAACATTTCTTATGGTTTTCCCCCATAAATTTTTATAATTATTTAATCTTTCAAGTCTCTACAGTAACACTCTCCACAAAAATTGTACCTAGGATAAATATTTTTTTGTTCATGGGCGTCTTTTTGTAAGTGGCAACAAAAGTTGCCAATGGGCACATAGCTTGTCGCTAACTACAGGAAAACACTGTCTGCAGGATTGCACCTAATTTTCTTATTTCAAATTGTAAAATGATGTGCAATGTCTTATTTTAGTCTTCTAAGGATACTCTTCCTAGCAAAATAAATTAAGTAGTCAAGGCCTGTGTGTCTAAGATTTTTATTCGCTTCCATACATCATTCTCAAACATTATTTTTTTGCTAGCCTAACATTAGCTTGTGTTTCGCTGAGGTAAAATATGTTGCTGATCTAGCCATATGTAGGAAGCCACACAGATCTGGTGGAAACTGGACTTGGTCAGGGACCAAGTGTGGTTCTTGGCCTGGCAGAGAAAGCTGAAGTTCCACCTGGAGAAAGATGATGGAATGTATGGGATGAAATATATATGTATATATGTATATATATATATATATATATATATATATATATATATATATATATATATTCTTCTTCTTCTTCTTTCGGCTTTTCCCTTTTCAGGGGTCGCCACAGCGAGTCATCCTCCTCCACCTCACTCTGTCCTCTGCATCCTCTGTCCTCACTCCAACTACCTCCATGTCCTCTCTAACTGCATCCATATATCTCCTCTTTGGTCTCCCTCTTTGTCTTTTTCCTGGCAGCTGCATTTCTAACATCCTTCTACCAATATACCCACTGTCCCTCCTCTGGACATGTCCAAACCATCTCAGTCTGGCCTCCCTAACTTTATCTCCCAGTTGTTTAACATGTGCTGTACCTCTGATGATCTCATTCCTGATCTTATCCATCCTTGTCACTCCTAAGGAGAACCTCAACATCTTCATTTCTGCCACTTCCAGTTCTTTCTCCTGTCTCTTTGTCAATGCCACTGTCTCCAGACCATACAACATAGCTGGTCTCACCACTGTCTTGTAAACTTTTCCTTTGACCTTTGCTGACACCTTTTTGTCACAAATCACTCCTGAAACTTTTCTCCATCCACTCCATCCTGCCTGGACTCTCTTTTTCACCTCTTTACCACATTCCCCATTTCCCTGGACAGTGGACCCCAAGTACTTGAAGTCCTGCACCTTTGTGACCTCTGCTCCTTGTAGCCTCACTGTTCCACTGGCCTCCCTCTCATTCACACACATGTACTCTGTCTTACTACGGCTGACTTTCATTCCTCTTCTTTCAAGAGCATACCTCCACCTCTCCAAGTTCTCTTCCACTTGTTCCCTGTTCTCACCACAGATCACAATGTCATCTGCAAACATCATAGTCCATGGGGATTCCTGCCTGACCTCATCTGTTAGTCGGTCCATCACCAGAGCAAACAGGAAGGGGCTCAGAGCCGATCCTTGATGCAATCCCACCGCCACTTTGAAGCTATCTGTCACTCCCACAGCACATCTCACCACTGTCCTGCTGTCCTCATACATGTCCTGTACCAGTCTAACATACTTTTCTGCCACTCCAGATTTCCTCATGCAATACCACACCTCTTCTCTTGGTACCCTGTCATAAGCTTTTTCTAAATCCACAAACACACAATGGAGTTCTTTCTGACCCTCTCTGTACTTCTCTATCAACATCCTCAAAGCAAAGATGGCATCTGTGGTGCTCTTTCTTGGCATGAAACCATACTGCTGCTCACAGATAGTCACATCTTGTCTAAGTCTTGCTTCCACAACTCTCTCCCAGATCTTCATTGTGTGGCTCATCAACTTAATTCCCCTGTAGTTGCTACAACTCTGTACATCACCCTTGTTCTTAAAAATGGGAACCAGCACACTTCTTCTCCATTCTTCAGGCATTTTCTCACCCTCAAATATTCCATTAAATATTTGAGTCAAAAACCTCACTGCCATCTCTCCAAGACATTTCCAAACCTCCACTGGTATGTCATCAGGTCCTACTGCCTTCCCCTTCTTCATTCTTTTCAGAGCTTTCCGGACTTCACCCTCACTAATCTTTCCCACTTCCTGGTCCACAGTTTCTATTACCTCCACTCTTCTTTCTCTTTCATTCTCTTCATTCATTAGCTCCTCAAAGTAATCCTTCCATCTTCCCATCACACTCTCCTCACTTGTTAGAACATTCCCATTCCCATCTTTAATAAGCCTAACCTGCTGCACATCCTTTCCAGCCTGATCCCTCTGTCTTGCCAATCGGTACAAGTCCTTCTCGCCCTCTTTAGTGTCCAGTCTCCCATATAACTCATTGTACGCCCTCTGCTTTGCCTTAGCTACTTCCCTCTTTGCTCTATGTCCCATCTCCTTATATTCCTGTCTCCTCTCTTCAGTCCTCTCACTGTCATATTTCTTCTTGGCTAATCTCTTTCTTTGGATGGCGTCCTGCACTTCACTATTCCACCACCAGGTTTCCTTATCATCTATTCTCTGTCCAGATGACACACCAAGTACCTTCCTACCTGTCTCTCTAATTACTGTTGCTGTAGTAGCCCAGTCACTTGGAAGCTCTTTCTTACCACCCAGAGCCTTTAACAGCTCGTCTCTGAATTTCTCACAACATTCTTCCTTCTTTAGCTTCCACCATTTGGTCTTCTTCTCTGGTTTTACTCGTTTTCTCTTCTTCGCAACAACAGTCATTCTACACACAACCATCCGATGCTGTCTGGCCACGCTCTCCCCTGCTACAACCTTACAGTCTCCAATCTCCCTCAGGTTTCCTCTTCTACACAGAATGTAGTCGACCTGTGTACTCCTTCCTCCACTCTTATATGTCACTCTATGTTCCTCCCTCTTTTGGAAATAGGTATTGACTATAGCCATTTCCATTCTCTTGGCAAAATCCACCACCATCTGTCCTTCCTGGTTTCTTTCCTTGACACCAAACCTACCCATCACTTCCTCATCCCCTCTGTTTCCTTCACCAACATGTCCATTCAGGTCTGCTCCAATCACCACTCTTTCCTCCCTGGGAATACTCTCTATCACTTCATCCAAATCTTTCCAAAATGTATCTTTCTCCTCCCCATCACATCCAACCTGTGGAGCATAACCACTTACTATGTTTAGCATCAGACCTTCTACTTCTACCTTTAGACACATCACCCTATCTGACACTCTCTTCACCTCTACTACATTCTTTGCCAACTCCTCCTTCAGGACCACCCCTACTCCATTTCTCTTTCTATCCACACCATGGTAAAACAGTTTGAACCCTGCTCCAATACTGCGAGCCTTGCTGCCCTTCCACTTGGTCTCTTGGACACATAAAACATCTACCTTTCTTCTCTGCATCATGTCAGCCAGCTCTCTACCTTTGCCTGTCATTGTCCCCACATTTAGAGTTGCAACCCTCAGTCCTACATTCTTCACTTTCCTCCTCTCCCTCTGTCTCCTGACACGTTTCCCTCCTCGGGGTCTTCGACTAACAGTAGTACAATTTCCGCCGGCACCCTGTTTGTCAACAGCACCGGTGGCGGACGTTGTTAACCCGGGCCTCGACCGATCCGGTATGGTTTCACTTTGATGAACTCGCATTATGGTTTTGGCAAGTGTTTTACGTCGGATGCCATTCCTGACACAACCCTCACCATTTACCCGGGCTTGGGACCGGCACAAGAGATACACTGGCTTGTGCTCCCTAGTGGCTGGCTTATATATATATATATATAAACAAGATGGCAACAAGATGGCGCCGGTTGTTCTGGCACGCTTTCTAACTCCTCTCCTGAACTTTTTACTGCTATTCGTGTTCTGCCTTTTTTTCATCGACGATGCATCATCGCTCCTGGTCTATGATCGCTCAACTCTTCTAAGTATCCAAGACTCGCTGATCAACACACCGGCTACTGGCAAATATGGACATTTCAAGCCTCCTCCACCTCCACCTTTCTTGGCGTCTGTACCAGCGTTCCTACAACGCAACACGACCACGCTGCCTCGCAACAAGCGGCGCAGAAGACGCGGCACGAGGGCAGGCGTGCTGGTGAGGTTTAAAAAATATCTCTCGTCTCACAACACGCCGACGGCTGACTTACCTCCTGAATTCAGCGTCTTTGATGTCCGTCGCTCCTTTGCCCGCCGCAACAGATGCCTTGTTGCTATCAATCATGACGCCAGCGATCAGCTTCCATCTTGTCCCCCCCCCGTGAGGGCTGTGATGAACCGAGGCTGCGTTAAACAGATCCTCCGCCCGCTCGCTCGATCTGAGAGTGACGTAACTGGCTGTGTTCCTGTACGGTCAGCACTGTTTAACGCAAGATCGATCACAAATAAAACTTTTATATTAAGTGATTTGATCTCCACTCATCATCTGGATCTGTTTTTGATCACGGAAACCTGGCAGAAACCTGGGGACAACAGCAGCTTCTCTGAACTCCTCCCACCTGGCTTCTCTTATCTGAGCGCTCCGCGTGGAGCAGGAAGAGGAGGGGGCCTCGCTGCAGTTTTCAATGAGGAGGCGTTCAAGTGCCGCATGTTGCCTCAGAAAAATTACAACAGTTTTGAAAACATGATTTTTGTGCTGGAATCTGCAAAACCTATTTTGTGTGGCCTCTTTTATAGGCCCCCTCAATACAACAAAAACTTTCTCAGTGAGTTTTCTGAACTACTGGCTGACCTAATGCCAAAGTTTGACTCTTGGCTTTTCTGTGGGGACTTCAACGTGCACACCTGCTGCCCAAGTAATCAGCTTGGATGTGAGTTTCAGGACCTCCTGGACTCTTTCAACCTGTCACAGTCGGTCTCGAAAGCCACACACAGCCAGGGTCATACACTCGATTTAATTATCTCCCACGGCCTACAAATACCTGCTGTGGAGATCCTGGACACCTGTATCTCAGACCATTTTCCCATCTTATTCGAATTTTTCACCTCTCCTGCACCAAAGGCTATTCTCCCAGCACGTTTCTGTCGCTCTATCACCCCATTAACTCCAAGTGAGTTCACTGATGCCTTTAAGAGCACTGAATTCTGCTCTGCTGTCAGCCTGGACCCATCTCTACATCCTGAGGACTTCATCAGCTCCTTCCATCACACCTGCACGACGATCTTGGACTCCATCGCTCCTCTCAAACAGGCATCTTCAAAGAACAAACCTTTACCATGGCTCAACGAAACGACGCGAGCTCTTCGACAACGTTGCAGAAAAGCAGAACGAAAATGGAAGCGCGACCGGCTTCATGTATCTCAAGGAATACTGAGAGACTGTCTCTGTGAGTATCATAATGCTGTGAAACAGGCCAAGTCACAGTACCTCTCCAATTTAATCTCCACCAGCTCCAACCGGCCGAGGACGCTTTTCAGCACACTCCAGTCTGTCATCAACCCATCTGTCAATGTTCTGAAAACTGCCACACAGTCTACCTGCGATGACTTTCAGAGCTATTTTGTCAACAAAATAGACTCTATCAGACAGAACATTGTCAGTTCATCCAACACCATCCAGTCTTGTGCGTCTGCAATAACCACAGCTGTTTTTGACCAGTTCGACCTGGTTTCACTGCCTAACCTCACCAAGGTGGTTCAGCAGATGAAACCAACTAACTGTTCTCTGGACATCATTCCCTCTAAAATGTTCAAACAATCCTTTGATGTAATTGGTCCTTGTGTTTTGTCATTCATTAACAGCTGTCTATCTTCAGGTTTTGTGCCATCTGCTTTCAAACATGCCGTGGTCAGGCCTCTTCTCAAAAAACCAGGCCTAGATCCTACAGCTCTCTCTAATTTCAGACCAGTTTCACATCTGTCATTTCTATCAAAGGTCCTGGAAAAGATTGTTTTTACTCAACTTCAATCGTTTCTAGAACTCAACAACCTGTTTGAAAAATTTCAGTCAGGTTTTCGAGCTCGTCACAGCACTGAATCTGCACTGCTCAAAGTACAGAATGACATTCTTCTGTCTCTGGATGCAAAAAACCCTGCATTGCTGGTGATGTTAGACCTCTCAGCAGCTTTTGACACCGTCGACCATCAGGTACTAATCAACCGCTTGTCCCAGCAGGTTGGCCTCCAGGGAGCTGTGCTTGAGTGGTTCAAATCTTACCTGTCTGGGAGAACTTTTTCTGTCATGATAGGCGATCTGTCCTCCTCTTCATCAACCCCTCTGACCTCTGGCGTACCACAGGGATCTATTCTAGGGCCAGTCCTCTTCTCTCTTTACATGCTGCCATTAGGATCAATCATTGCACGTCATAACCTGTCTTTTCACATGTATGCAGACGATTTACAAATCTATCTGCCAGTCACTCCCAACCCCTCACTCAGTTCAAACACTCTTGTCAACTGCTTAAATGACATTAAGCACTGGCTCTCTCAAAACTTCCTCCACCTAAACACAGATAAAACTGAATGCATTTTATTTGGTGCACCTGATGACACCAGCAACATCCTTCCCAGTCCCAATGTTGGTTTCCCCCTCCCCCACTTCAACCCGGTGGTCAGAAATCTTGGAGTGCAGCTTGACTCCAACTTAAAGTTTGATAAACAGATCAGTTCTGTTGTCAAGACCAGCTTCTTTCAACTCCGACTGCTCTCCAAAGTCAAGTCATTTCTCAGCCGTGCTGATCTGGAGAAGGCCATCCATGCCTTTGTGACCTCCAGACTTGATTATTGTAATGCTTTGTATGTTGGTATTAATCAATCCTCCATCTCCAGATTACAGCTTGTACAGAACTCTGCCGCGCGCCTTTTGACCAACACACGAAAATATGAACACATCACTCCTGTCCTGTCCTCTTTACACTGGCTCCCGGTTCAGTTCAGGATACAGTTCAAGCTGCTCCTGTTTGTTTTCAAAGCTCTGAATGGACTTGCACCTCTGTACATCTCAGAACTTTTGAAAGCCCATCAGCCCAGCAGAGCTTTACGATCTGCCAGTCAACACCTGCTGGAGGTCCCTCACTCAAGGTACAAACAATGGGGAGACCGGTCATTTTCTGTTGCCGGCCCTAAAGCCTGGAACAGTCTCCCCCTTGAGCTGCGTGCCACCTCTGATCTGACTCTGTTCAAAACCAGACTGAAGACACACTTGTTCAAAAAAGCTTTCAGTGTGTAACTTTTATTATTTTTGGTATTTTAGTATGTAGCATTTTTTATTTCCATTGCCTTTTTATTTCCTCTAGTTCAAATAAGCTTCCAGTGTGCAACTGTTATTACTTTTGGGATTTTAATATGTAACATTTTTTATCTACATTGCCTTTTTATTTCCTCTTGTTCAAAAAGTTTTAGTTTGTAGAATTTTTTTATTTCCATTGCCTTCTTTTATTGCTGTTGTTTCTTATTCTATTTTCATTGATTTATTGTTCCAGTTTTTTTCATCCTTTTATCCTGTTAAGCACCTTGGTCAATGCAAGGCATTGTTGGAAGGTGCTATACAAATAAAGTTTATTATTATTATTATTATTATTATATATATATATATATATATATATATATATATATATATATATATATATATATATATATGTATATATATATATATATATATATATATATATATCAGTGGCGGGCTGTGCATTTCACACCTAGGCCTTCAGTAGTGCTCTGTCTGAAACAATCCAACCCTTAATAACTATTTTCCCCATATTTTTAGACCAATTTTTGGCTGATACAGTATATGACCGTTTCCATTCATTCTGATGGGAAAAAAATGGAGCAGTACCACTTTCGGCCGCTAGGGGTGCTAAATGGCCCTTTAGGCTTTTGACTACAGGTGTACCGGTGTACGGATATTTTAGAGCAAAAAAAAAAAGTCCTGCTGGATGTTTAAAGATACAATTAAAGTGTTTAACTCCATTCCTGCATCATCCTGGGAGGCTAGCTGACCAAGCTTCAAAGCAGCTCTGCGCCGTGAAGGACTGAGAGCAACAGCTACAGGACATATGCACTTGACGTTCCAGCAGGTCCTTGGATGGATGGATGGATGATTGGATGGATGGATGGATGATTGAATGGATGGATGGATAAAGCGTGGACCTCAGTCAGTAAAGAATCCATCTGTCTGGGTTCAGGAAGGCAGAATGTTTGCTGGACGACATGGAGGAGGAAGAAGACGCAGTGCTCTTAGCTGCATCAACTACTGACACTTCAGGAGTTGTCAGAACTCTTCACCAGCAACACAGAGGATGAAGAATTCAACGAGTTTGAATATAAATAAATAAATAAAAATTGGTGTTAATCTTGTTACATTTTAAAGAGATGAAAGTTGTTGTAGCATGCACGCACACGTTTGGAAGACCCGACAAGCGAAACTGTTTAAATTCAGCGGATTTGAACATTAAATTAATTTATTAAAGAAAAGTACAGCTCAGACACATTTTTGCTATAATTTTCAGCCAACAAATATATTTTTTAAGTGTTAATCTTATTAAATTTTAAAGAGATGAAGGTTTTAGCAGCGCGCGCACACACATGCACGCGCGCACTTGAAGACCGGTCAAAGCGAACCTATTTAAATTCAGCTATTTGACAATAGACCTTTTACCAGTTGACGTCATCACGCAAAGCTCGCCAGAAACGAGCGTTCTGATTGGACGGCAAAAAGCCGAAACCGGATGCCGGGGGGTTAGGAAGGAGCCGAGGAGCTTCGTAATGATAGAGAGTTGTAGAAGCTTGATTTCTTAAAATAGTGGACAACAACTGGTGAAAATGCCTGAACATTGTGCCGCAGATACGAGAGGAGGTGCGCTGATGGAAAATGGGGAACTCCTTCAGGCTTTTTGCGAATGTCCAGCAGGGTGAGCCGTTGTGTGTAGTTGTCAACAACCTGTATTATCCAAGCGTCAGAAATAAAAGTTTTAAATTTCTCACACCAATACTTCTGATATTTAGACTGGTTTGGTTATTGTTACAGGTTCAACATCTTCTGTTAGCTGCTATAACTAGCGCCACATCTTCATAAGAGCTGTCAGTGCACAGTATGTAAACAAAAACATGACGTTTGAGTCACACAAATGTTCACAGCGTCCTTATTTCTTATTTGATTTCTGTAAACTATGTCTTAAATTAAGCCTGAGACAATTGGTGATGTTGTGATGTGAAAAATAATAACTATCCCAAGAGATACATTTATTAGCTTTCCTAGGGAAATTTAATTATCTTTGATTTACTAATGCACTTATGCTGTTTATACAGCTTACACTTTAGACGTAACATGTGTGAAAATCTTAAATATATTACAAACAATATATTTTGCATGTGAATTCCATAATGACACATACAATAGTTGTATATTGTTTGTGATTGTTTTTGCAGAGGAGGTGGCTGCAACCATGTTGGAAATACATTCTAAACCAACCTGCACCCAGTTACCTTGTACATGGAAGAGACCAGCCCAAAAACGAACTGCACCTGCTACTTGGATGAGCTACAAGTTTTAAAGTGAGTTTACTCAGTGTTCCTGAAGACATTTCATATTACGCTTATAACACCGTGGGCAGCACGGTGGCACAACTGGTAGAGCTGCTGCCTCTCAGCGAGAAGGTTGCCGGTTCAAATCCCGGTCCGGGGCCTTTCTGGGTGGAGTTTGCATGTTCTCTCCGTGCATGCGTGGGTTTCCTCCGGGTACTCCGGTTTCCTCCCACACCAAAAAACATGCATGTTAGGCAGTGTTGTTTTTGACAGCCATTTTGATATCAGTTTTAGTCATAGTCTTTTAGACTAAAATACTTCTTAGTTTTAGTCTGTTTTAGTCATTTCTATATTTAATGGTTTTAGTTCAGTTTAAATCGACAAAAACTTAAAAAATTTAAGTCTAGTTTTAGTCTTTAAAAAAAAAAAAAACATATTAGTCAGCTAAAAAAAGTTAATTTTGGGTTTAGTTCCTCTTTAAAGTATGTTGAACAAACAGGCAACACATAGGCAACATACAAAATGAAGGTAAAAAACAGAATATAGACATAAAAACGTCGCAGATAATAAATATAACGACCAACCTGTGTTGGTAAATGGCTGTTTGAACCATCTTTCTATACATACATTGTTCAAAGATTAGAGGAAATTTGACTTCCATCTAATTTCTGTGCAAAACGTTAGGTCTGAAATTGTTAAGTGTTTTTGAAATGTTATAAACACTATAGATAACCAATTAAAACATAACACACTGCTGCCTGCATCGCTTCACACGTCCTCCACAGAACGACAGAAATATCTGCACTTAGTGAAAAAAGAGAGCCCCCCATTTAAATGAGATTGGGTCACGTCAAAGAGGATTACATCTGTGGGTGGATCAGGCCTCAGTGGACAGCATTTGTCACAATATTATTTTCACTTTTGCAGGCATGACAGCCGATAAAAAAAGTTCAAGTCCACAATATTTGGGTTGTCAAGGCCAAAAAGAAAATGACACTGGGTAAAAAAAATAATGAATAAATGAAAAAGAAGGGAATTGTATCTGTATTATAGTTCAGAAAGTCTATTTTTTTTATTTTTTGCTCGTTATTCTATTGCACAATTCATAATCAAAATCAAAATAATAATAAATGGAGCACTGAGTTTGTCACTGAAGATGCTGAGTTCTTAACTCAAGTAGTCATGGGAGTTGTAGTTCTTTCCCTCTGACCTATCACAGTGTGTCTACACAGCCCCGACAACCAATCACAGAACTTGTAGTCGTCATGGGAGTTGTAGTTCTTTCCCTCTGACCTATCACAGTGTGTCTCTACAGCCCCGACAACCAATCACAATACATAAACAAACGCCACGGCCATTTTGAACAGAAAGTAGCTATCAGTTAGCAAAAGTTTCCGGACTTTTCAACACATAAAAACGCTTATAAACAGAGCAGTAAAATTCTGAAATATAGCAAATCACATTCTACAGTTACACTAAGATCAACGCTCAGCAACACAGCGATTCAACTGTCGAAAACAATGACGGACTCTCTCGGAACCGTTCGGTCCACAGCAGATCCTGGACACACCAAACCACTGAGCAGAAAAAGTTTCTGACAGCATATGCTTGTTTACCCGCTTCAAATGCAATAACTACACAATAGCACTTCCTCGCAGTTGTTATAAATGAGCTTATTAGGCAAAAAGTTGACGCGGAGGTCAAACGTGAATGCGCTATTCTGTGACAAGTCAGCAGCAGTGAGTCCAAACAAACAGAACCAGAACCTGACCCACACACACAGCAGCGACAATTCTATAACCAAACAGCTTCAAACAAGGACAGGATTTATTTAAAAAAATACATACATTCGGTTCTTCTCTCACAGTTGGGTTAAATACTAAGTCCATAAATCTTTTCTGGGCTGGCGGCCGGCCGGCCACCGACCGAGCTCCTTCGTGCAACATGCTGCTGCAGGATCTTCCATGGTCCAGTTTGAAAAGGAAGTCACAGGTGAGCGGCGCGCAGCGCGTGGCCATGCTGAATAAACACCGCGGTGGTGGGCGTGACCAAACAGCTGACTTTCCGACACAGAATATAATTATGGGCACTTGGGCAGAAATATAAATTATTGATTGAACGAAACATTTTCGTTCAGTCTCGTCTCGTCTAACGAAAACTCACACACATTTCGTCACGTTTTAATCATTAAAGAGCAATGATTATTTAGTTACCGTTTCATTATTGTCATGAAAAAAGGGG
>JBBPBX010030793.1:6600-34949 GCA_038048925.1 Garcialebias charrua
TATGTATATATATATATATATATATATATATATATATATATATATATATATATATATATATATATATATATATATATATATATATATATATATATATAAATATAATTACAGTATCTGAATATGTATACAAAATGTGTGTGTGAATAAATTGCTTCTTTGATTGCATCTTGTTAAACATGTACATTAAAGTATTATATTCCACCAAAATTATTTAAATATGCTAAACTATATGTTCCTATACATGCAGTTTTAATTGCTGTATGCCTAAAATTTAAATAAGTGACAATGGGATTACTATTCAGCGTGTTATGATTGATTAAATGCGCTGATACTTTATTGTGCCTGTCAAATATATAAGGCTGAGTGGAGCGGTGGACATCCCCAAGATGGCCGCCTGAAATCTCGTCGGCTCCAATAGGCGAGAGCAGTCCATGGGGTATCTATGGTCTCATCGGCTGTGTTGTTTCTTCATAGATACCTTATGATATCTATGGTGTTTCTTGAGCTCTTCGCTTCCATCTTCTCGGTTAAATTAGTTTTGTTACGAAGCTTTCTCGATAAATGTTCGTGAACAGCAATGAACCTGGATGCAGAAGAACAAAGACATTTCGGAGGTTTTGGAAATAGACATGCAGTCCATGAGCAATAAGAAATGGAGGAAGTCAAATGTTAGATCCTGTTACGTCGCAAACAACATATTTCAGGTTTGTATATGATGGAGATGTGAAAAGTCAGTGATGGTTTTCAAATGTAATAACTCATATTACCATGTGTTACCATGTCTGTGTGTTAAAGAGTTGTTTTGTCTGGATCAGAATGCTGCAAGAGGCTGCAAGTCATCTGACCTTGACTTTGTCTGATAACAAATATAAAAAGACGTTCTTTGATAACATTTATAAAAAGACACTCTTTTAGGACCTCGGTGAGCAGACTTGGGATGGGGCGTCATGAAACATTTTGATGCTTGTATTTTCAACACTGATTTGATCTGATTTGATGTTTATTTATTCGTTTTAAAAGAACAATACAAAAGTTGCATCAGATACAAGAATACAAGTAGGATAAAATGAAAGGAGCAAAAAGAAGAAGAAATCTTATTATATCTGCCCCTTATTTCACAGTTTGTTCAAACAATGATAAACTTCAAACTACTGTACATCACAAAATGAATAACTCTACTTAATTTTTCTAACTGTAATACACAAGCACACTAAGCTACATCATATATAGTTTTTGAGCAAGTCAGTTTTGACCTTTTTCTTAAATGTATACATTGATTTTGCATTTTTAACATCACTCTCCAGAACATTCCACAATCCAACTCCCTGAATTGAGGTAGACCGTCCCTTCAAGCTGGTTCTGAATTGTGGTTTGATTAATATCTCTGTCCCTTTGAGATTGTAATAACTTTGTCTTTTTATAAAATTTATTTGGAAATTTAAAGGTAATGTGTTATTATGAGCCCTATACATAACTGATAAAATACTATATTCTACCAATTCATGGAATTTCAATAAATTTAGCTGAAGAAACAAAGTGTTTGATGGGTGACTGAAATGTTTTCTGGTAATTACTCTTACAGCTCTCTTTTGTAAAATAAAAACAGCCTTTGTAATTGTTTTGCACGCTTTTCCACAAACCTCAATACAATAGCATATTGAGCATGCATCAGGGTATCTCAATACAATAGATTAAATGTGGAACAATGATTGTGTTATACAACATATACAGAGCTTTATCAATTAAAAAATCCCTGACTTTATACAGTACTGCAATTGATCTAGCTATTAAGTATTAACAAAGTATTAACACTGCTCCAACTTGCAAGAGTAAAACCTGGGATTAAGAAAATATCTACTTCTCCTTTGTGGCTATTTATTTAATGAGTTATTGAAAGGATAATAATAACTTATTCTAACAGTATATTTGTATTTTTTCTGGCGAGTGTGATTATGTAACAGTTTACTTGCAGTTTCTAGTAACTAATGGATTTGTATTTAGAAAAACGTGTTTAACTTTGTGTTTGTAGCTTAGCTAGCTAACATTTGAGGTTACAACCTAAAACAGCTGATTTTATAGCACTTTTACTGTTTGTATAATTACATATTTGGTTTAACACCACAAAAATCATAAACTGGAAACCCAAATTACAGCACAAATATCTAATAACAGCGACTGAAGCAACACGTGGGATCACGATGTTTAAAAAAAATACGTCGACCTCAACAAAATAAGACCGTTCATGTGATTCTGCTGCTTGTTTAAATTTTTGTTCACATTAAGACACTGCAGGAATATTAACACAATCCTTTGAGCTGAAAGGATAAAACGTATGTCTGTATTTTGACGCATAGGATCAATTGTTTATGGGAAGAGACATTTCATGTGACGTGATGAGGAGCTCAGAATTCTTAACAGTAGTTTTAAAGAATCAACTCTGGCTCAGTCCTGGTTTAGCACTGGAAACGTTTTAAAGGAGAAATGAAAAGTGTTTTTAAGCTAATAGTAGTCTAATGAAAAGCATAAAATAAGCTTGTTGAGAAATTTTCACAAGTTAAAAATGTCATCCTAACTCAAATTTAGACTTTGCAAAGTGAAAAAATTCTCATCTGGTGTTTTTGACCCCCCTCCCCCTGCCTGCTCTCCGTCCCCTGAATATGACATAGGCAGTGCAATGGTCGTCCCTCATACAGTAATATTAGTGTGTGTATCTAGTTGTGGACAAAAAGATTTCAGTGTGTAGCAATTAGGGATGCAGCAAAAAAAATCTATTTTTTAAAGAATCAAGATTCTTAGTCCTGGCGATTCAGAATCGATTCTAAAAGCCCCAAAATCTATTTTAAAACTTTTTTAAAAATTTATATTGTATTTTTACCGCTCCTGTGCATTCGGCCGCTGTAGAATTTTGGCCGTGTAGGGCCACCGTAGTTAGTTAGCCAGGCAGCTCCCTGCTAGCAAGGAGGGAGACAGCATGTTTCAACTTGCTCCTTCATCTTTAAAAATCATTTTAGATCCTACTATGTTCTGGGGAAGACAGAGCTTAACAAGACATTGGTAACTGTTTCAGGACATTTTCAACACCCCCATTTCCACGTTAGCATACGGCGCTAGCATGCTAACGTTAGCATACGGCGCTAGCATGCTAACGTTAGCATGCGGCGGCTAACGCACAGCTATTCGTATTTCCAGGATAGAAATGCCCATTAATGCACTAAATCACCAAACTGTTTTTGACAAACTAAAGTGATATCCTTCAGATTCAAAAAAGTCTTCTGCTTCCATTTTAAATGACAGACAAGAGGACAGTAATGATGGGTTTATAGCATCAGTGTTATTGTAAGATAGCAAAGGAGGTCTTAATTGTGTCATAAAAGTGCGTCCAGAAAATGACTACAGAAATCACTGCACTTCAGCATGTAGCAGGAAAAATGTAAAAAACTATTTCTTTAAGCTACTGACTTGAAAAAAGCATACTAAGTATGTTTATGTGTGTTGTTTACTATATGAAATTCTTGTTATATCGATTTTTTCAGATTTGATTACATTTCTCCTTTAAGTAAGTAAGTAAGTAAGTAATGTTTATTTCTAGAGCGCTTATCACAGACATAAAATCACAAAGCGCTGTACAACAAAAATCAATGGCAAAAGTATACACAGAATAAAACAAGCATAAAATCTACAAATATCAATCAATGCAAAATACAATAAAATCATGACATAAAAGCCTGAGCAAATAAAAGTGTTTTCAGTTGTTTTTTAAAAACCTCAACAGAGTCAGCAAAACGAAGCTGCAGGGGCAGACTATTCCAAAGCCTGGGGGCCACTGACTGAAAGGCCCTGTCCCCTTTAGTTTTCATCCGCGTACGTGGAACATCCAAGAAGTTCTGGGTCTGTGATCGTAGGTCACGGGCAGCAGAGTATTTAGTTAAAAGCTGACAAAGGTATACAGGAGCCTGGCCATTTAAAGCTCTGTACGTGAGCACAAGGACTTTAAAACGGATTCTAAACTCAACTGGGAGCCAGTGAAGTGAATGCAGAACTGGAGTGATGTGGCAGTATTTACTGGATCTAGTGAGAAGTCTGGCAGCTGCGTTCTGTATCATTTTTAGGCGTGATACAGATTTTAATGGAAAAACACTTTAAACAGTTGGTGTTGTTACTGTTTTATTTGTTTTATTTTTCTGTGTTAAAGTCTGAGCTTACCATCTTAAAAAAGGAAAAGGTTCTGCGAACTCTGGCTCCAGTCCATCACTGGAACTTGTTTGGTAAAATAAAATAACCCTTTGCAAACCACACTGTAAACCATTGATGCATCTGTGAAGATAAAGTTACAGTTCTCTTTAATATACTGTACATGTGTTTCAGTGATTCCAGCAAATGTTCAGATGATGGTGCTGATTAAAGAAGAAGCTCCTGAAGAACAGAGGCCTGTTGTGGACCAGCAGGACCCAGAACCCCTCCACATAAAGAAGGAAGAGGAGGAGCTATGTACCAGACTGGAGGTAGAGAGGCTCATTGTGAAAGAGGAGACTGATGCCACCAGCTTTTCATTCACTGCAGTTCCTTTAAAGACTGAGGATGATGAAGAGAAACCTCTGTTCTCACAGCTTCAGCAGCACCAAACTGAAGTCAGAGATCTTCCAAGCAGCACCTCAGCTGACCAGGTGAAAGCAGCAGCTGGTGAAGAGTCCTGTGGAGGAGCAGAAACTACAACCCCAGATCTGAATACTCATGGAGACAATTCAGACTCTTCAGAAAATGAAGTCAGTGAAGATGATGAAGAGGAGGAGGAGGATCCTGGCTCTCAGCTGAAACACTTTTCAAACTCTGGGTCAAAAACTAAAGACACAGATAAAGACTGGGAGTCTTCTCCCAGCAGTGTTTCTGAGGCAGGTGTAAACTCTGTCAAAACCACAAATGGACAGAAGTCATTTTGTTGTGAAAATTGTGGAAGAATGTTTAGCCACAAGAGAGATTTAAAAAAAACACATTAGAATTCACACAGGACATAAGCCATTTTGTTGTGATCTGTGTGGGAGAAGATTTACTACTAATAACTATTTAAACAGACACATGCAAGTCCACTTGGCACAGAAGCCATTTTGTTGTGAAAATTGTGGAAGAATGTTTAGCCACAAGGGAGATTTAAAGAATCACCTACGAATTCACACAGGACGGAAGCCATTTTGTTGTGAGCTGTGTGTGCAAAGTTTTACCAGAAAGAGTAATTTAAACAGACACATGAAAATCCACACAGGACAGAAGCCATTTTCTTGTGAAATTTGTAAAAGAATGTTTAGACACAAGAGATATTTAAAAAAAAACACACACACATTAGAATTCACACAGAACAGAAGCTATTATTTTGTGAACGGTGTGAGCAAAGTTTTAACACAAAGAGTAATTTAAACAAGACACATGAGAATCCACACAGGACTGAAGACATTTTCTACTAATCTGTGTAAACAAGGTTGTGCGACAAAGGCACACATGAGCAAACACACAGGACAGAAGCCATTTTGTTGTGAAAATTGTGGAAGAATATTTAGTCACTGTGGTGATATGTCCCAGTTGGGTTGCCGTAGCCAGTATAGACTGAGCATGCGCAGTGTGTGTGTTTTAGTTGATGAACTGAGCGTGACACGAGACGTTAACATGTCGTGCTATTAGCAGTTCAATAAAGCGGAGTTCGCCAAGCTACCTCGTGAGTCCACCGCCCGTTCTTCACAGAAGCAGCCGTTCATGACATGGTGTCAGAAGTGGCCGACAGGACGCCTTACTGAGTGAGTTACTGAGTTAAATGGCAAAGTTCGGTCCACCGGAACCCTTCGACTTCTCGCGCCCGGCAGAATGGCCGATGTGGCGGCGTCGCTTTGATCGCTACAGAATAGCGTCAAAGCTGGACGGAGAGAGCGGAGAGGTACAAGTTAACACGCTTCTTTATGCCCTGGGAAGAGAGGCAGAGGCTATTTACGACTCGTTTGTGTACGAGAGAGTAAATGTGGCGGCTGATGAAGAAATTGAGCAGACACATCCTGAGTTAGATTACACGACGGTAATGGCGAAATTCAGCGACCATTTTGTGCCAAGAAGAAATGTTATTCACGACAGAGCTTGCTTTCATAAAAGAGTGCAGAAAGCCGGAGAGCCTGTTGAAGCATTCGTCAGAAGCTTATATGAACTAATAATAATAATAATAATGAATTCAATTTATAATGCACTTTTCATTAATAAAAATCTCAAAGTGCTACAAAGTGTAACAAAGCAAAGATCAAAATAAAACAAGTGATAAAATCTGATAAAATCAATAATAAT
Organism: Garcialebias charrua; assembly: GCA_038048925.1. Taxonomy (NCBI): domain Eukaryota; kingdom Metazoa; phylum Chordata; class Actinopteri; order Cyprinodontiformes; family Rivulidae; genus Garcialebias; species Garcialebias charrua. Next base: position 12,916 of record JBBPBX010030793.1, read on the forward strand.
ATCGACTAAGATCAAAGATAAAACCATGTGGATGCAGATTAGGCTTGCTTAAAAAATAAATAAAATAAAGCAAGTGATAAAATCAATAATGATATCAGCTAAGATCAAAGATAAAATCATGTGGAGGCAGAATAGGCTTGCTTAAAAAGAAAAGTCTTTATGCTGCTTTTAAAGTCAACCAGTGACTGTGGAGCTCTCAGGTCGTCAGGGAGGGAGTTCCACAGGCGGGGGCAGCCACACAGAATGCTCGGTCTCCCATGGTCCTCAATTTGGTCCGAGGAATATGAAGGAAATTACTGTTCTGTGATCGTAGAGACCGGGTGGATGAATATGGTTCAAGAATGTCCTTTAGATAGTCTAGCACAAAACTGTGAGTTTGGAGGCACAAAAGACGAACACATTCGAGACAGAATATACTGGACCACAGTATTTCTGAAAAACTGCAGTTGGAGGCAAACCTCATGCTGGAATGAGCTATTCAGATAGCAAGGCAAAGTGAACAAATAAAGCAGCAGAGTGCTAGCTTGCTTGTCGATGTAAGGATACAGGTCCTCATGCTTGACCTTCAAGTACACCTCTTCACATCTCTCTGAAACTCTGAGTGTTACACTTTCTGAAGCTCTCAAGGAGACAATTGGACACTATTTTTGTTACAATTATTTTGAATTAATGGACACCAATTAATCAGATTGAACTTACTTTTTAATGTGTGTTCATTCAGAATTGATCTACAGTATACTTTTGTCATTTAATGATGATCTGTTACTTGCATGAGTTTGACCTTCTGCTGGTTTATTCTTCATTACAAGTGTGCTCTGAATCTGGGACACGAGTCATGGTAAGCTGTTCACTTCCTTCTCTGTTTTGTCTTCGAGCTAGACATAACTCTCCATCTCACAGGCCAGTCCATCTGGCCGCTTATGTAAACAGTTTTCCTGTTGTCCTTCAGAGACCCAATTCTGCCTATGGGGTGAAAAATCCATCCGTTATTTTGTTAAACCAACCAATAAGCCATTCAGGAGGTGGTAGACTCCACCCTCCATATAAAGTCTTACTTCCGTTTTGACTTTAGGGTCAAAGGGGAGAACTTTCTAACAGCTGGTTTTCTCCTCTGGAAAAAGCTGGAAACGTTCTGGTCATTGTGTCAACTAGACCTATGTTTCTCAGCGGAGTTACAGTAAAGCTTACTGTGCCTCATTCACTCATCTTCTGAAAGAATTTGTTTTCTGGAAAGTTTTATTTTGAAAGCTCAGTCAGGACGTGGACCTGTTTCTACCGGTGAAGGTGTACTCCCGCTCGTCTGAATCAGCCATACACGCACAGAAGTCGACTGGACGTGAGCTGGACCACATAGTCCGTTAGTGTCCACAAACTTCTCAGCCCTTATCTCCAAGGGACGTGTCGTCACCAGGTAAAAGAGGATTTGATTGTATGTTGCACGTGTCGGAGGTACAACTGGACCTGTTTGGGAAAGGTGCCACCCCGTTTGTTTCAAAATAATTAACTTCAGTTAACTTATCTTTCATTCTTCCTCCTCCTATTCTTATTTTCTTAAGCCATTATCTGTCAAGTAAATGTGCCAACAGTAAGTTAAACACTGACTGTCTGTTTGTTTTTAATTTGAATTCTTGTCAAAGTAGTTAGTAAATCAGAGCTAATATCGATACAAATGTTTAATGTACTTTTATGATTATTTCAATAAAAGGTCTATTTTCTGGTGGACCAACATAAGTTGAAGTATCTCGTGGAATTACATTTTCGTCTAATCACTTTAAAGCAATTTAATACCGGAAAAAGGGTGAACTCGCGAATGAATTTGGGTCAGATCAAGTCTACTCCAACTTCTCTAAAATATAGGTAAGTCAGTAAACTGACCAATAAGTCCTATATTATTACATTGAGCACATGGTCGACGCAATGAGTCAAGGGAGACGCCATTTTAAAACGTCAAAGAGCGACGACGCAAGATGGAGGCGAAAACCGGAGCCCAGTGAGCCCAAAGACCCCTTCACATGTTCACGCTGCAATAGACAACATGGAAAAACGCAGCCATGCCCAGCAAAGAACAAGAGGTGCCATAAATGCAATAAATTGGGACATTTTGAAATAGTCTGCAAAACAAAAATGCTGAAAGAGGTGACAGTAGTTTCTAACAATTCAGTAGAGAGTGACGACATGATTTTTCTTGGAGCTGTAACTAATGTTAAGCCAGCTACAATAGAGCAGCCAGATTCAGAAAGTGAGTGGCTTGTAGAATTACCTATAAATGGCTGTACGGTCAGATTTAAAATCGACACAGGTGCCGACATAACAGTGATGTCGCTGACTACATTTAATAGACTGCTAAATAGCCCAAGATTAGTCACAGAAGCTAAAATGCCACTGGTCACCAGCCCTGGAGGTGAAGTCCACTGTGTGGGCAGGTTTATGACCACAAGTCAGTTTAAAGGACAGAAATACAGATTCTGGGTCACAGTCATAAAGGGACCCTATGCTCATAACCTGTTGGGAGGTAGTGTAGCTAGGAAGATGGGTTTAGTCAGTAGAATTAATAATCCGCTCATTCTCAATCAGTTCATCTGGACAGTTTCTTTTTAGCAGAAACGTTTCACCCTCACTCCAGAGGGCTTCCTCAGTCAGAGTAGTCCAAAGCACACTGAAGTTAACCCACCAAGTAAGCAACTTATGTGGACCAACCAGTTTGCTGTAGCCAAGATGGTTTCTGGGGGCGTGTCCCTCGTCGACTCCTCCCAGGCAGGCAGACATGTCCAAAGTGGTTCAAGACAAGAAAGTTAATTCTCAATAGTCCAGGTATCAAATCCGCTCATTCTCAATCAGTTCATCTGGACAGTTTCTTTTTAGCAGAAACGTTTCACCCTCACTCCAGAGGGCTTCCTCAGTCAGAGTAGTCCAAAGCACACTGAAGTTAACCCACCAAGTAAGCAACTTATGTGGACCAACCAGTTTGCTGTAGCCAAGATGGTTTCTGGGGGCGTGTCCCTCGTCGACTCCTCCCAGGCAGGCAGACATGTCCAAAGTGGTTCAAGACAAGAAAGTTAATTCTCAATAGTCCAGGTATCAAATCCGCTCATTCTCAATCAGTTCATCTGGACAGTTTCTTTTTAGCAGAAACGTTTCACCCTCACTCCAGAGGGCTTCCTCAGTCAGAGTAGTCCAAAGCACACTGAAGTTAACCCACCAAGTAAGCAACTTATGTGGACCAACCAGTTTGCTGTAGCCAAGATGGTTTCTGGGGGCGTGTCCCTCGTCGACTCCTCCCAGGCAGGCAGACATGTCCAAAGTGGTTCAAGACAAGAAAGTTAATTCTCAATAGTCCAGGTATCAAATCCGCTCATTCTCAATCAGTTCATCTGGACAGTTTCTTTTTAGCAGAAACGTTTCACCCTCACTCCAGAGGGCTTCCTCAGTCAGAGTAGTCCAAAGCACACTGAAGTTAACCCACCAAGTAAGCAACTTATGTGGACCAACCAGTTTGCTGTAGCCAAGATGGTTTCTGGGGGCGTGTCCCTCGTCGACTCCTCCCAGGCAGGCAGACATGTCCAAAGTGGTTCAAGACAAGAAAGTTAATTCTCAATAGTCCAGGTATCAAATCCGCTCATTCTCAATCAGTTCATCTGGACAGTTTCTTTTTAGCAGAAACGTTTCACCCTCACTCCAGAGGGCTTCCTCAGTCAGAGTAGTCCAAAGCACACTGAAGTTAACCCACCAAGTAAGCAACTTATGTGGACCAACCAGTTTGCTGTAGCCAAGATGGTTTCTGGGGGCGTGTCCCTCGTCGACTCCTCCCAGGCAGGCAGACATGTCCAAAGTGGTTCAAGACAAGAAAGTTAATTCTCAATAGTCCAGGTATCAAATCCGCTCATTCTCAATCAGTTCATCTGGACAGTTTCTTTTTAGCAGAAACGTTTCACCCTCACTCCAGAGGGCTTCCTCAGTCAGAGTAGTCCAAAGCACACTGAAGTTAACCCACCAAGTAAGCAACTTATGTGGACCAACCAGTTTGCTGTAGCCAAGATGGTTTCTGGGGGCGTGTCCCTCGTCGACTCCTCCCAGGCAGGCAGACATGTCCAAAGTGGTTCAAGACAAGAAAGTTAATTCTCAATAGTCCAGGTATCAAATCCGCTCATTCTCAATCAGTTCATCTGGACAGTTTCTTTTTAGCAGAAACGTTTCACCCTCACTCCAGAGGGCTTCCTCAGTCAGAGTAGTCCAAAGCACACTGAAGTTAACCCACCAAGTAAGCAACTTATGTGGACCAACCAGTTTGCTGTAGCCAAGATGGTTTCTGGGGGCGTGTCCCTCGTCGACTCCTCCCAGGCAGGCAGACATGTCCAAAGTGGTTCAAGACAAGAAAGTTAATTCTCAATAGTCCAGGTATCAAATCCGCTCATTCTCAATCAGTTCATCTGGACAGTTTCTTTTTAGCAGAAACGTTTCACCCTCACTCCAGAGGGCTTCCTCAGTCAGAGTAGTCCAAAGCACACTGAAGTTAACCCACCAAGTAAGCAACTTATGTGGACCAACCAGTTTGCTGTAGCCAAGATGGTTTCTGGGGGCGTGTCCCTCGTCGACTCCTCCCAGGCAGGCAGACATGTCCAAAGTGGTTCAAGACAAGAAAGTTAATTCTCAATAGTCCAGGTATCAAATCCGCTCATTCTCAATCAGTTCATCTGGACAGTTTCTTTTTAGCAGAAACGTTTCACCCTCACTCCAGAGGGCTTCCTCAGTCAGAGTAGTCCAAAGCACACTGAAGTTAACCCACCAAGTAAGCAACTTATGTGGACCAACCAGTTTGCTGTAGCCAAGATGGTTTCTGGGGGCGTGTCCCTCGTCGACTCCTCCCAGGCAGGCAGACATGTCCAAAGTGGTTCAAGACAAGAAAGTTAATTCTCAATAGTCCAGGTATCAAATCCGCTCATTCTCAATCAGTTCATCTGGACAGTTTCTTTTTAGCAGAAACGTTTCACCCTCACTCCAGAGGGCTTCCTCAGTCAGAGTAGTCCAAAGCACACTGAAGTTAACCCACCAAGTAAGCAACTTATGTGGACCAACCAGTTTGCTGTAGCCAAGATGGTTTCTGGGGGCGTGTCCCTCGTCGACTCCTCCCAGGCAGGCAGACATGTCCAAAGTGGTTCAAGACAAGAAAGTTAATTCTCAATAGTCCAGGTATCAAATCCGCTCATTCTCAATCAGTTCATCTGGACAGTTTCTTTTTAGCAGAAACGTTTCACCCTCACTCCAGAGGGCTTCCTCAGTCAGAGTAGTCCAAAGCACACTGAAGTTAACCCACCAAGTAAGCAACTTATGTGGACCAACCAGTTTGCTGTAGCCAAGATGGTTTCTGGGGGCGTGTCCCTCGTCGACTCCTCCCAGGCAGGCAGACATGTCCAAAGTGGTTCAAGACAAGAAAGTTAATTCTCAATAGTCCAGGTATCAAATCCGCTCATTCTCAATCAGTTCATCTGGACAGTTTCTTTTTAGCAGAAACGTTTCACCCTCACTCCAGAGGGCTTCCTCAGTCAGAGTAGTCCAAAGCACACTGAAGTTAACCCACCAAGTAAGCAACTTATGTGGACCAACCAGTTTGCTGTAGCCAAGATGGTTTCTGGGGGCGTGTCCCTCGTCGACTCCTCCCAGGCAGGCAGACATGTCCAAAGTGGTTCAAGACAAGAAAGTTAATTCTCAAATGTCTGCCTGCCTGGGAGGAGTCGACGAGGGACACGCCCCCAGAAACCATCTTGGCTACAGCAAACTGGTTGGTCCACATAAGTTGCTTACTTGGTGGGTTAACTTCAGTGTGCTTTGGACTACTCTGACTGAGGAAGCCCTCTGGAGTGAGGGTGAAACGTTTCTGCTAAAAAGAAACTGTCCAGATGAACTGATTGAGAATGAGCGGATTTGATACCTGGACTATTGAGAATTAACTTTCTTGTCTTGAACCACTTTGGACATGTCTGCCTGCCTGGGAGGAGTCGACGAGGGACACGCCCCCAGAAACCATCTTGGCTACAGCAAACTGGTTGGTCCACATAAGTTGCTTACTTGGTGGGTTAACTTCAGTGTGCTTTGGACTACTCTGACTGAGGAAGCCCTCTGGAGTGAGGGTGAAACGTTTCTGCTAAAAAGAAACTGTCCAGATGAACTGATTGAGAATGAGCGGATTTGATACCTGGACTATTGAGAATTAACTTTCTTGTCTTGAACCACTTTGGACATGTCTGCCTGCCTGGGAGGAGTCGACGAGGGACACGCCCCCAGAAACCATCTTGGCTACAGCAAACTGGTTGGTCCACATAAGTTGCTTACTTGGTGGGTTAACTTCAGTGTGCTTTGGACTACTCTGACTGAGGAAGCCCTCTGGAGTGAGGGTGAAACGTTTCTGCTAAAAAGAAACTGTCCAGATGAACTGATTGAGAATGAGCGGATTTGATACCTGGACTATTGAGAATTAACTTTCTTGTCTTGAACCACTTTGGACATGTCTGCCTGCCTGGGAGGAGTCGACGAGGGACACGCCCCCAGAAACCATCTTGGCTACAGCAAACTGGTTGGTCCACATAAGTTGCTTACTTGGTGGGTTAACTTCAGTGTGCTTTGGACTACTCTGACTGAGGAAGCCCTCTGGAGTGAGGGTGAAACGTTTCTGCTAAAAAGAAACTGTCCAGATGAACTGATTGAGAATGAGCGGATTTGATACCTGGACTATTGAGAATTAACTTTCTTGTCTTGAACCACTTTGGACATGTCTGCCTGCCTGGGAGGAGTCGACGAGGGACACGCCCCCAGAAACCATCTTGGCTACAGCAAACTGGTTGGTCCACATAAGTTGCTTACTTGGTGGGTTAACTTCAGTGTGCTTTGGACTACTCTGACTGAGGAAGCCCTCTGGAGTGAGGGTGAAACGTTTCTGCTAAAAAGAAACTGTCCAGATGAACTGATTGAGAATGAGCGGATTTGATACCTGGACTATTGAGAATTAACTTTCTTGTCTTGAACCACTTTGGACATGTCTGCCTGCCTGGGAGGAGTCGACGAGGGACACGCCCCCAGAAACCATCTTGGCTACAGCAAACTGGTTGGTCCACATAAGTTGCTTACTTGGTGGGTTAACTTCAGTGTGCTTTGGACTACTCTGACTGAGGAAGCCCTCTGGAGTGAGGGTGAAACGTTTCTGCTAAAAAGAAACTGTCCAGATGAACTGATTGAGAATGAGCGGATTTGATACCTGGACTATTGAGAATTAACTTTCTTGTCTTGAACCACTTTGGACATGTCTGCCTGCCTGGGAGGAGTCGACGAGGGACACGCCCCCAGAAACCATCTTGGCTACAGCAAACTGGTTGGTCCACATAAGTTGCTTACTTGGTGGGTTAACTTCAGTGTGCTTTGGACTACTCTGACTGAGGAAGCCCTCTGGAGTGAGGGTGAAACGTTTCTGCTAAAAAGAAACTGTCCAGATGAACTGATTGAGAATGAGCGGATTTGATACCTGGACTATTGAGAATTAACTTTCTTGTCTTGAACCACTTTGGACATGTCTGCCTGCCTGGGAGGAGTCGACGAGGGACACGCCCCCAGAAACCATCTTGGCTACAGCCCAGCTAGCAAGCAAATGTTCAGATGACGTTCAGTGAACGTCGTCTAAAGGTCGAATGTCGAATGTTCAGGACCCAACCTTGTCTGAACTTTGCCTGAACATTAACGCTGAACGTTAACGCTGAACCTTCACTCACTGTACGAAAAAAAAAATTGGTGTTATTTCATTCAATTAGTTCTTACATCTTTGACACTTTAATGGTTGTTATAATTTATGACCAAATCTCTATTTTTGTTTTGTTACAAAAAGTGTGCACTTCTGACATTGTCTGAACATTGACTGAACATTGTCTGAACATTGTCTGAACATTGCCTGAACATTGTCTGAACATTGTCTGAACATTGTCTGAACATTGTCTGAACATTGTCTGAACATTGTCTGAACATTGTCTGAACATTGTCTGAACATTGTCTGAACATTGTCTGAACATTGTCTGAACATTGTCTGAACATTGTCTGAACATTGTCTGAACATTGTCTGAACATTGTCTGAACATTGTCTGAACATTGTCTGAACATTGTCTGAACATTGTCTGAACATTGTCTGAACATTGTCTGAACATTGTCTGAACATTGTCTGAACATTGTCTGAACATTGTCTGAACATTGTGTGAACATTGTCTGAGTGCACACTTCTGACGTTTTCTGAATGTTTGCTTACTGTGAGAGAAAAAAACAAGTGGCATAATTTTATTTAATTAGTTTTTTAATCTTTAAAACTTTAATGGTCATTAATTATTATCACCAAATCTCTATTTTTGTTTTGAAGTGCACTTCTAATGTTGTCTGAATGTTGTCTGAACGTTCACTCTGGACATTTAATGTGAAAAAACATGTTTGGTGTGATTTAATTTAAAGAGCATAGTACAAACTTAATGGTTGTTATTATTTATCACCAAATCTCTATTTCTGTGTTGTTATAAAAAATTGTACACTTCTGTTAGTTAGATGTTTAATAGAGGGTTTAGGGCCCTCTTTTCTCCCACAGTACTTCTCTCAGTTAAACTCTGGTGCCAGAAAATGGCTTCCATTAACTCCTGTTTATCCCCCCCAGAAGCAAAACCTTGTTGTTCTGGTGGTTTGATTGAACACTGTGACAGTTGAGGGTGGGCAATCACAACCCCCACTGTTGGTTGGAGGCCCTTTCATTGGCCCTTTGATTTCTCCCAGGATGCCTTGTGGTGGGTTTCCCATCATTGCCACCATTTTAGTTTGTTTGGTTCAACACAGAGGAGCACCACCCTGCAGCTGGATCTTGATGCTTGAACCAAATCCCCTGGTCAGCAGATACCAACAAGAAAGGTAAGGGCTTGAGGCCTTATGCTCCTAACCCCAGTTGAATAATGAAGGTTTGTGTTTGCTCATTAAATTATTCTGAATTAATTAAAATTTATAAGCTGCTTCCAAGTTACACCAAGACAGGTTTAAGGCTTTTGAACTGCAACTTCGGACATTTTACTTTAATTTCAGAGTTAGCTAGCCTCAAAAATATTTGAGTTTTGCTTCTAAAGCTAAAACTTTCTCCAGTGAACAGCTGTTTCCTCGGCATCAGTTCCAGATGTTCTGTAACCGTCAGACTGTGGTTCTGCCGGAACTTTAAAACAGAACGCAGCTCACCCGTCATTCCCGTCTCTCTGTTTCATAGGGTTTGGGTTTAGGAGTCCTATGGGGCCTGAATCCTCTTCTAGTGTGGACGTCGCCGAACAGGAAGAGAGAAACAAACACGTCCAGGTTGTGGAGGTCACTTACGCAGCGACTCTCAACAAATCAACTGACAAGAACTACATAAACTCTGAGACCGGTGAGTGTTTAAAGCAAACACAAAGCTTCTGAACGGTTTGAACCATACTGTCCCTCCCCCCATCCCCCAATGCTGTTATTGCATGAGCACCCTGTGAGTCATCAAGGCCCCTAATGACCGTCAGGCTGATGTTCCTCATTTGCATGTGAACAAGCTGTTTTTATTGACATTGTTAAACCTGTTTGTCCTATGTGGAGGAACTGAAACTGAGGCTTCTAAAAAACTCTCATTGACAATGGCAAAAAAACATTTATTCTGTTCCTAAATCTACTCTTTGGAGACAAACTCATCTTGCTGCCAAGCGGAAATTTAAGTGTTTAGATGATGACCAAGATGATTCTCAAGATTTTGTTAAAAATTCTCCTGCATTTCAGCATGAAGTCATTGCCATGCATAGTGAACACAGTGAATCACTTGAAAGTTCTGACTCTCTTCATGATGATGGCACCAATGAACCAGAAACTGTAGATATTCCTGTAAATGGGTCCTTTTCAGATGATGATCATGGCAGTATTCATTCAGACCATCATGCCAATCATTCTTATGATTTTCCCTCTGAATTGGATGTTCACATTTCACATAACTCTGAACTTGAACCAGATCGCTCAACAGATTGTTCTTCCGTGGATACTGACGGTGAACAAGCCACCTATCAACATTTGCTGGGATGGATGTTTTTTATTATTATTTATTAATCCAGTTATAGGGGAGACCCCAGCAAGGCACTGTGCATTTTCCAGATTGCCTTTGCATATGACTAATTACTCTTTTTTGTTTTTGTTTGTTTTTTTGCAAATGCAGATGGAATCATGAATGGGGATTCTGCGGCAAGAGAGGATTTTATAAGGACTCATGCTGCAGAGCATTTAAAACATGCAAAAAGGGTAGAGGACATGCGCTCACACTGGACAATTAAAACGTGTCACAAAGAAGTGGAGGTGGGGCTTTCACACTGGACATTTAATGCACCACAAAGAAGTGGACACTGGACATTTAATGCACCACAAAGAAGTGGAGGTGAGGCTTTCACACTGGACATTTAATGCACCACAAAGAAGTGGACACTGGACATTTAATGCACCACAAGAAGTGGAGGACATAGTCACACAGGACATTTAAAATGTGCCACAAAGAAGTGGAGGACACGGGCTCACACAGAACTGAGGAACACATTTTTTGGGGGGAGAGATGCAAATACAGGTGCTGGTCATAAAATTAGAATATGAAAAAGTTTATTTATTTCAGTAATTCCATTCAAAAAGTAAAACTTGTATATTATATTCATTCACACAGACTGATATATTTAAAAAAAAATCTTAATGTTGATGATTATAACTGACAACTAATGAAAAGCCCAAATTCATTACCGGTAACAGAAAATTACATTACTTGAGATAAAAAATTAAAAAAAGGATTTTTATAGATGTTGGCCAACTGAAAAGTATGAACATGTTACCATGCTCCTTGCAAAAGGACCCCCAACTAAGTATTCAAAGATGTACATATTGTACATTTCATGTTCATAGTTCTCAGTTGGCCAACATTTATAAACATTTTTTTAAATTAATCTCAAGTAATATTCTAATTTTCTGAGGTACTAAATTTAGGGTTGTCATTAGTTGTTGGTTTTAATTATCAGCATTAAAAGAAATAAACTTGAAATCAGTTTAATGAAAGTTTCACTTTTTGAATGGAATTACTGAAATAAATCAACTTAAAATATTATGACCAGCACACTTTTTAAACATATTTGTGGTGGGACTGTAATTTTATATAGCTTTCATATTTCTCGTGTTACTGCCAGTGTTGCAGCTATAAATCCAAAAGAAAAATGAAGGCATGTTAATAATAAAAAAATATATATATACAGACCAAAGCTATGTGAGCTGTGTACTTTTAGATTTGTTTGTGTACTGGTACATTTTGTTTTGCCACCAGTTGATAAGCTCCCTCCAATGTAATTCTAAAGCTTTTGTTTTTTTAAAGGTACCAAAGGTGGACTTTTCCATTTTATGTGTTATGCTGTTCTGTTAATCTTTTAATTTATGTTAAAGAGGATAAAGGAAAAATGTAAGGAGTGATTTGTAAACCTTAAACCAACGGTTTCCACCATGTTTCCTGCTGCACAATGGATGGTCAAATGTGGTTCCTAACTTTGTTTGCCTCAACGCAGTTTTGAAGTAGATGCATTATATTTTTCATATGCATAGCATGTACAGATTCTTTTTGTACCTATTTTTGTACCTATTTTGTTACAACTGATGCCAGTTATGCATTTTTTTTATTCATATACGGATTTGTTTTATATTATGATACTGATGCCTTTATGTGTAATAAACTGATTCTTTTATCATAACTTTCGACTCTGTTATTTTTAATGTTAGTACTGTAGAATTAATTCATAGCCAAGAGTTATTTGCACAACTACATATCATCATGATTCCACTAATAAATCTCAATTTAAAACTGTGGATTGGGAACTTGAAAAGTTTGTGTTGTCTGAACGTTGAAGGGACAGTTTCTGAACGTTCAGGGGACAGTTTCTGAACATTCAGGGGACGTTGTCTGAACGTTCGGGGGACAGTTTCTGAACATTCAGGGGACGTTCTCTGAACGTTTTATGGAGTTTCATTTGGACGTTCAGTGAACGTTTTCTGCAAACGTTCAGAGGACGTTGATGACAACGTTCAGAGGACGTTGTCTGAACGTTCAGGGGACAGTTTCTGAACATTCAGGGGACGTTCTCTGAACGTTTTATGGAGTTTCATTTGGACGTTCAGTGAACGTTTTCTGCAAACGTTCAGAGGACGTTGATGACAACGTTCAGAGGACGTTGTCTGAACGTTCAGGGGACAGTTTCTGAACATTCAGGGGACGTTCTCTGAACGTTTTATGGAGTTTCATTTGGACGTTCAGTGAACGTTTTCTGCAAACGTTCAGAGGACGTTGATGACAACGTTCAGAGGACGTTGTCTGAACGTTCAGGGGACAGTTTCTGAACATTCAGGGGACGTTCTCTGAACGTTTTATGGAGTTTCATTTGGACGTTCAGTGAACGTTTTCTGCAAACGTTCAGAGGACGTTGATGACAACGTTCAGAGGACGTTGTCTGAACGTTCAGGGGACAGTTTCTGAACATTCAGGGGACGTTCTCTGAACGTTTTATGGAGTTTCATTTGGACGTTCAGTGAACGTTTTCTGCAAACGTTCAGAGGACGTTGATGACAACGTTCAGAGGACGTTGTCTGAACGTTCAGGGGACAGTTTCTGAACATTCAGGGGACGTTCTCTGAACGTTCGGGGGACAGTTTCTGAACATTCAGGGGACGTTCTCTGAACGTTTTATGGAGTTTCATTTGGACGTTCAGTGAACGTTTTCTGCAAACGTTCAGAGGACGTTGATGACAACGTTCAGAGGACATTGTCTGAACGTTCAATGTTAGCTGGGAGCAAACTGGTTGGTCCACATAAGTTGCTTACTTGGTGGGTTAACTTCAGTGTGCTTTGGACTACTCTGACTGAGGAAGCCCTCTGGAGTGAGGGTGAAACGTTTCAGCTAAAAAGAAACTGTCCAGATGAACTGATTGAGAATGAGCGGATTTGATACCTGGACTATTGAGAATTAACTTTCTTGTCTAGAATTAATAATATTAATACAAACCTCTTAGAGGATGTTTTTGGAGAAATAAGCCTGCTAAAATGCGACCCGGTAAAAATAGAACTGAGAGCAGATGCAGAGCCCTACAGCCTGACAACGCCATGACGTGTCCCATTTCCTCTCCTTTCTAAGGTTGAGGCAGAACTGAAAAGCGGTGAAGGAATAAAACTAGACCCGACGAACGTGGAAGCAGAGCACGTTCCAGGCAAACAGTTGGTAGTAGCCGACACCCTATCCAGGAGGCCACAGAGACACGTGAGTGATGAGACTACAGATCACATTGTACAGGCACATGTTGAATCAGTTATGGTGAATGCACCAGTCTCATCCCAAAGACTCTCAAGGATCCGTGAGGCAACTCAGCACGATCACGAACTGCAGCAGATTATAAAGTTCATCAGGAACGGATGGCCGCCAAGAACAGCGATGAACTCATCTCTTCATCGTTACCATTCAGCACGAGCACATCTCTCAGAAGCTGATGGTTTGGTGTTATTCGAGGACCGGCTGGTCATTCCTTCTGCGCAGAGAGCTGAGGTGCTGTCAGAGATACACAAAGGACATCAAGGACTAACACGGTGCCGAGCACGTGCCAGGATGGCCGTGTGGTGGCCGGGCATCAGTGCTGAGATTAAACAGACTGTGTCAACATGTAAATTCTGCATTGAACACAAACCAACACAGAGGCACGAACCTCTCCTGACTTCTACTCTACCAGGGGGCCCCTGGCAGCGCATAGCAGCAGATCTGTGCGAGCATGAGAGTAAGAATTATCTCATTGTAACGGACTATTATTCCAGAGACATTGAAATAGTTCGTTTGTCTTCCACATCGAGTCGTGAAGTCATTAGTCGACTCAAGAGCATGTTCGTGAGGTGGGGAATTCCACTGGAACTGGTGAGTGATAATGCAACTCAATTTACATCCAGTGACTTCCAGGACTTTTCCAGAGAGTATGGATTTGTGCACGCAACTTCCAGCCCCCACTACCCTCAGGCGAACGGTGCTGCCGAACGAGCGGTTCAGACTGCAAAGAACATTTTGAAGCAGCCTGACCCCCATCTGGCCCTGATGTGCTACAGAGCAACACCTAGTGCTGCTACAGGTGTGAGCCCTGCACTACTGATGACGGGAAGAGAAATCAGAACCACACTTCCAATGCTGGAGAGCAAGTTGAAAGCTGCTCCAGTGGACAGACATGAGATTCAACAAAAGGACAGACAGACAAAGGAAACCTGCAGGTTCTTCCACGATCGCCATCATTCTGCACAACCACTTCCTGCACTACAGCCAGGACAAGACGTCAGGATAAAATTGGATGGTGAAAAGAGTTGGAAAACCCCAGCAAAGGTCATCGGCAAATGCCATGAGCCAAGGTCGTATATGGTGGAAACGGAGAATGGAGCTGGATTAAGACGGAACCGGAGATATCTGCAAGCTGTCCCACTTCCCACAGATAAACCAGATCAGCTACAACCACCTGATTCTCCAGTGACACTGAACAGTAGCTTTCCACCTGAAGACGGTGCTGATTCTGCGACCAGAACTCCTGATCAGAGACATATGGGTCCAGAGGTGAAGCGCTCAACTCCACAAGGTTCACAGGTGACTTCCAGGGGAAGGGTAATCAGAATCCCTCTAAGGTACCGAGACACTTAATGACTAAAAAAAAGGATAAAGTGAAGTTGACCTGTGTAGTTTGTATGTATAAGTGTGAAACATAGACCTGTGTAGTTTGTATGTATACGTGTGAAACATAGAGTTCTGAAGTGTGAGTAAATAGTAACTGGGAAAATGTTTAGTTGTTCACCGAATTAATAGGAACAGCAACTATCGAGGGCAGAATAATCCCTACGTTGCTGGACCGAGGGCAGTCTACCCCAACGTCCTAGTGTTCGGATGTTATATACAGGGTAGTTTAGAATAGTTTAGAAACATGTGTGTTTCCTGTTAAAAGGGGGAGATGTGGTGATATGTCCCAGTTGGGTTGCCGTAGCCAGTATAGACTGAGCATGCGCAATGTGTGTGTTTTAGTTGATTAACCAAGCGTGACACGAGACGTTAACATGTCATGCTATTAGCAGTTCAATAAAGCTGAGTTCGCCAAGCTACCTCGTGAGTCCACCGCCCGTTCTTCACAGAAGCAGCCGTTCATGACAGTCACAAGAGGAATTTAAAGAATCACGTACGAATTCACACAGGACAGAAGCCATTTTGTTGTGAACTATGTGAGCAAAGTTTTACCACAAAGAGCAATTTAAACAGACACGTGAGAATCCACACAGGACAGAAGCCATTTTCTTGTGATCTGTGTAAACAAGGTTGTGCCACAAAGGCACAGTTGCGAACACAGATGAGCAAACACACAGGGCAGAAGCCATTTTGTTGCGATGTATGTGGGAGAAAATTTGCTACAAATGACTACTTAAACAGACACATGCGAGTCCACTCGGTGCAGAAGCCGTATTGTTGTGATTTGTGTGGGAAAAAGTTTTCCAGGTATCAAAGAAAAAAGATACACATGTTAATCCACACAGGTCAGAAGCAGTTTTCTTGTGATCATTGTGAGCGAACATTTACTACAAAGAGTAATTTGACCATACACATGTTAATCCACACAGGCCAGAAGCCATTTTCTTGTGATCATTGTGAGCGTAGGTTTATTACAAAGACCAGATTAAACACACACATGAGAATCCACAGTGGACAGAAGCCATATTTTTGTGATCTGTGTGAAAAAAGGTTTTTTTTTTTTTTTTCATTCAACCTTTATTTATACAGGCTATCCTCGTTGAGCCACGGGGACTCATTTACAAGAGGAACCTGTCTCACTCACACCCAGGGTCAATTTAGAGTTACCAATCAGCCTAGCATGCATGTTTTTGGACTGTGGGAGGAAACCGGAGTACCCGGAGAAAACCCACGCATGCACGGAGAGAACATGCAAACTCCACCCAGAAAGGCCCCCGGACCGGGATTTGAACCTTGGACCTTCTCGCTGAGAGGCAGCAGCTCTACCAGTTGCGCCACCGTGCTGCCCGAAAAGGGCAGTTTACACCGACACATGAGAATCCACACAGGACAAAGGCCATTTTGTTGTGGTCTTTGTGGGCAATGTTTTCGCCAAAATGGACATTTAAACAAACACATGAGAGTCCACACGGGGCAGAAGCCATTTTCTTGTGAACTGTGCAAATGTTTACCACAATATAAATGTTCAACACACACATGAGCCAACACAAAGGATAGATACCGGTACTACAGTATTTTGTTGTGATCTGTTGAGATAATGTATAATTTTAAGGGGAAAATATGTTGTTTCAAAATTTCATGGCGTCAACAAATCCCCAAAAAGTTGGGAAAAATCCCAAAAACGTTGAGACGTCAATTTTTACCACTGTGTAGCATCCCCCTTCTTCTTACAACACTCAACAGATGTCTGGGGACAGAGGAGACCAGTTTCTTAAGTTTAGAAATAGGAATGCTCTCCCATCCATGTCTAATACAGGCCTCTAACTGTTCAATCGTCTTGGGTCTTCTTTGTTGCACCTTCCTCTTTATGATGCACCAAATGTTCTCTATAGGTGAAAGATCTGGACTGCAGGCTGTACATTTCAGTACCTGGATCCTTCATTATGGGAAAGACAACACAGTCCACTCCCCGTATATATTCACTGATAAAATCTTGGAGCTATTGGAAAAGAGTTTTAATAAAAAAGTTTTTTGTGTGGAGACTTTTTTTTCTTTAAAGTTTTTATTCATTTTACATATTAATAATAATAATAATAAAACATAAAAGATAATGGAGAAAAAAAACATTAAATTTAATATTGATCTGGGTAATAAAAAAGATTCAAATAACATCAGTACATTTATAAATTCAATGCATAGTTTAAATCTGTATCCGTTGATCAAAGCCAACAAGAATTACAACTCATAGTGCCACAATCAAAAATGAAACTTAAAAACAATGGGGCAGTCAACCACCCCTGCGCATTAGGTTTAGTTTTAGAGATAATTATGTTTATAGTTTTTTTTAATAGGTTTAGAGATTCATATTTTTTGCTTTTTGTTTGTAAAACAAGGTCAGAGGAAGCTGTTTCTGGTTCGGTCGATTGAACCCGTTGTTACACTATATTCTGTGACCTGCAACAGTGCATGCAACACCACCCCCTATGGTCCTAATATACTGTAGCGGTTAAGGGGAGAGGACTGTGTTGTCTTCCCCATAATGCTTAGCGGTATTTTAGTGTTCCGGCCGCACCCAGAGTGAGATGGACGTCTGTGATATAGACCTGCCTCTTGTGTGCTAGTAAAGTTTTGGTGTTTCCTGTTGTGACGCTCAAAGTCTCTTCATTGGGTTTAACTCACACAATGTTAAGACGGTAGTTACAGAATATGGTGTAACATGTGCTCTCCGTACGTGCATCATGGATCGGAAATATCTGTAGGTTGGATCGGAAAATCTGATATGTAAATTATGCTGGTATCGGAGGCCGATACAGATACTGGATCGGATCGGCCCCATCCCTAGTTATAGTAATTAATTATCCTGAGGTTACCAATTCGTTTGAGGTTGAAGATGTCAATTCGTGTTTTATATTGTTGCAGATTTCCTCAAATGCAATACCTTTTTTTAACAAAAGTTGCACACCCTCCTCCATTACTCCCTACAGATCTGTCTTTTGGAATTGAGTAATGACCTTGTATTTTAAATTCTAGATGGGGTTTTAACCATGTTTCTTGCACACAAATAATATCAGGAGCAGTTTTTAGTTTGTGAATGAATTTTTTGAGTTCTTGACCGTTTGCAATTAAACTTCTAGCATTCCATTGTAAAATATGCAATACCTTCCTAATCCTTTCCTTGACTATTTCCTGTAGTTTCTATGGTGTTGAGTAAAGAGTGTATTTGGTCTGCCTTTAGTTCTTTCATGTCAAGAAATTGTCCTGCTGCTACCACTACTGTTTTGTTTGTTTTTTTACTTTTTTTATGGCCTCCCTTCTCTCCTTACAGCCATCCTCTCCACACCATTATTACCTCCAAATATTTATTTTAATAACTATCTAGCTGAGTTTTTTTATAGAGATAGAAAGAAAGGAAAGACGGAAAGTAAGACTACGAAGTATAAGAAATATACACAAAGAAAGCACAAGGCAAAAACACCCGACCACTGTCTGTAAACCTGCAAAGAACATGACAAAACACAGCAACAAAATGCATATGTACAGTATAAAGAACTTAGAACATTCGTTGCTTTGCAGTAAGTTTCTATAAATATACATACCCATACCTATATATATATACATACAGTACATACATATACATGCATATGCAGTCACATACACATCTACATATCTACATACAATACCTACATATGCATACATATGCATCCCTGCATCTATTTGTGTGTGGTTGTGAGCATGCATAAGTGTATAAGGAATCTCTAATAGAACATTCAATAATGACCATGAAGCATCAGAAACCCGACCCCCAAGACCCGAGCCAGACAGAGGTGAGACCAGAGCCCAAGAGGGACCCCGAGCGCGGAGCCCCAGGGGCCACCCGAACAGGACGAACCACTCACCCACCCCCCAGATCGGACCAAAAGGGAGAACCGGAAGAGCCCCACCAGCGACCACACACAATGACCCTTGGGGCCAACAGCGACAGACTCATAGGCCCCCGCCAGATCCCGATGCAGCCCCAGGTCTGTTTTTATTTTATCGCTTTTCTTCTTAATTTGGATAGTTACATTAATTATATGACAAATAAATGCCACAACTTTCTCTTTCTCAACTATCATAGTTTTGTCATCTACAGTTCATTTGTGTGATGAGCAGACCTTTTGTTACTCTACTGGGGTCAAAGGACTTTGGTGTTGTTGACTGTTAGCACGACTTCCATGTCTTTCTGTGTCGTTTCAACGTTTCTCATCACTTCTACTTTTCTTACTTTCTTTAGCGCTTCCGTATACGTAATATTTTCAGTGGTTTTAATTCTTATTGCTTCCCTAGCTTCTTTTTGAACACTACAACCCCCATAAGCTGCACTGTGTTCTCCTCCTAAGTTACAGCATTTTACCTTTGCATTTTTCTCGCATTTTCCGTATTCATGGGGGCCTCCGCATCTGGCATATCAAAGTTTACCTCTGCATTCCTTTGCCACATGCCCCATTCTTTGGCAAATGAAGCACCTTAGAGGGTTAGGAATATATTCCCTTACTCTATAGTTAATATAGGCCAACTGAACACAGTCTGGAACTGATTTTTCAAATTGTAGAATGACTGAATTAGTGTCTTTAATGACTCCTTCTTTTTTTGTAGTGATCCTAGTTACGTCTACCACATGTCCTCCTTTGATTTCTTGCTTTATGTCCTCTATACTCATTTCTATTGGCCCTCTTAAAATCATCCCTTTTAGTTTAAGTTTAGAACTAGGGATGTATGTTGTAATTTCTTCTCCCAAAAATGATGTCATTTTTAGTATTTTTTCCAATTGTTTTTTATCTGTTGCATGTATGAGCACTTTTCTATTATTCAACAGTTTGGCTAACTTGATAGCTCTTGTTTTTTTCTTCAATACCTTTGGCTAACTTGATTGGATGTAAGCTGCGTCCCTCTAGTTTGAATTCCAGTATTTAAATTCTTCATCTCTTATTGCTTCCACCTGCGTTTCATTGCTGATACTGGGGTTGACTTTAGATTTTTGTTAACCTCCACCCTGTCATTGTTGGCCCTTATAAAAGGGACAATTAAAAGAAAAGAGATGACTAGTTGAAACCAGTGCGTCTTTACTTACTCTTGTATTGAATGAAAAGAGTGCACGAGTCCCCCTAGTGGACTCTTTTGACTATGGCACCAACGCACCACTCTGTCAAAGGGCCCACTACATTCCATGCACACACCAAATCAAGCTAAATTAATGCAGATAATCAAACAATTGGATCTAATATGAACACGGTCAAATGAATATCATACCCTGCAACACACTCACCCACAAAATAGATGTTGTCCCCAACATCTCCACTCATGCGATGTTGGGAAAGGAGAAGCAACACATCAGTCTTAAAAATATTCCTTAACACTAGGAATACCAAACATATGTACTTGTACATATTTTACATATAGCTCCCATGGGAGACTGTAAAATGACAGATTGAGGAATTTGCATTCAATTAGGTTTGTGTGACCCCCTGGGGCTGAAGTCTTTTGTGTGCTCAAAACATCCCCCCAGTAGCCAAAACAAAACATCTCCCCATATTCCAACAACAACATTCCTTCTGCAGGTTCAAAGTGCAGCTTTTTACAACACAGACCAAACTTTTGGAGATGTTGATGACTCTTTGCAAATGTCAACGCTAGAAACTTCAGTTTATTTTATAGATATACGTTTTATACTTTTTATACTACTATGCAAAAACTCAGGACAGTATTACACTTTTATTATTTCATTTTATGCTTATGTTCATTGGGTGTTTGGTGTTTTAGGGGTGTTTGGTGTTTCAGTGTTGGTGTAAATTTTCATACTTTTATACTATTATGAAAAAACTCAGGACAGTGTTACACTTTTTTACTATTTTACTATTTTATGCTTATGTTTATTAAATGTTTTAGTGTTTAGTGTTTAGATGGTTACTGTTGCACCGAGGGACTGAGAGAAACGCAATTTCGGTCCTGTGTATGTCCTGTACATACAGGTAGTCCCCGATTTACGAGCGAGATCCGTTACAACGAGGCGCTCGTAAACCGGAAATCTCGTAATTTGGAACGGCCGCCACGCTTCTCGTAAGTCCGGAATTTCGCTCGTAAATTGGAACGGTTTTGCTAGCGCGACTACGAACACTCGTTTTTCATCGAAAAACTGCTTATGAGTGCATAAAAATGATCGGAAACGTGTGTCCACATGTTTAGCTAACGAACTGTGGTGAAAAAACACAGGAAAACTCAGTATTTTTTGCGTTTTTTCCAATAATTCGCCAGCTCGTAAGTCCGGAACCTCGTAGATCAGAGCGCTCGTAAATGGGGACTACCTGTATTGTAGTTCTGACAATAAAGTTGACTTTGACTTTGACTTTGACTGCCTCTAAGCGAGCAGGTCCCCGGTTCAAATCCTGGTCCGGGGGCCTTTCTGGGTGGAGTTTGCATGTTCTCTCCGTGCATGCGTGGGTTTTCTCCGGGTGCTCCGGTTTCCTCCCACAGTCCAAAAACATGCATGTTAGGCTGATTGTTAACTCTAAATTGACCCTAGGTGCGAGTGAGACAGGTCCCTCTTGTAAATGAGTCCCCGTGGCTCAACGAGTCCAGCCTGTATAAATAAAGGTTGAATGAATGAATGAACAAACTGATATGGAGAGAACACAAATTCTGTAAGAATAAAAATACTAAATCTATTACAGTACTGTACAAAGTCAGAGACCCATTGAATGATAAAGCTCTGTATTTGTTGTATAACACAATCATTTTTCCACACTCAAAAGTATGAATGTTTACATGAAAACTGGAGTGAAAAATCTTTATTCAATTTTATTTCACTCAGCATGTAGCTTGCAGATAGGCAGATAGGCAGCCGTGGCATAGTGGTAATGGCACTCGTCCACCGATCGGAAGGTTGGAGGTTCGAATCCCGTTTCCCCACACCATGTGTCGTTGTGTCCCTGGGCAAGACACTTAACCCCGAGTTTCTCCCGGTAGGACTGGATGGCGCCTTGCATGGCAGTCTGCCGCTACCGGTGTATGAATGTGTGTATGAATGGTTGGATGGTTGGTATTGTAAAGCGCTTTGGGGCCCCTCATAGGGGGCTGGAAAGCGCTATATAAATAAGCTCCATTTACCATTTGTCCTTCGTCCAGGAAGGACAAAGATGCCTTCCTGACAAAACCGCCGTTCACATAAAGCGCATGTGTCTCCGCGGAGAAACTTATGAACCGATACGGTCCATAGCAGGGTTTCCAGGC
>JBBPBX010030794.1:0-18955 GCA_038048925.1 Garcialebias charrua
GTTACCATGCTGGGCCTGTAGATGGCGCTGTGATCTTTGGAACCTTCACTACTGCGCATGCGCCACTGCTGCTTGAGGTAAACACAGCACACGAGGCAGCCTGTTTTCCTCTCTGGCTAAAAGTTCAGCTAAACTACAAGTTGTTGTCAACAAGTTAACAACAAGTTAAAGCTGGAATTTGGATAAGAGTCAACAGATCGGACACCGAGTGGGGCCGCTTCACACCAGCTGACTGGACGTCTGGACCGGAACCGAGTCAACATGTCTGACTTTATTAGTCCGTGAGAATCAGCTGATTTACAGCAGCGCTACAAGGTAAACCATGTTCTTAATAATGTTTCCTTGTGTTTAGTTCGATCACAGAACAACCAACTGAGGTTTTATTTTTATTTTTTTCCTGCGAGGTCGAAGCTGTTCCACGAAGCGGACCGGCGGTTCGGATGTGGGTCCAGTGTCCAGCAGGATGAAAACAACAGAGTCCAGTTCATTAAAGTTCGGTTAACGTGTTTTTAAAAGTGTTCAATTTAATTCTCAGTGTTTGTGACATGAGTTTGTGGTGTTGAATAAATAAATAAATTAAAAATCAACCTGGTGTCTTCATTTTCAACATGCAGCATGTTAGGCATGACGTAACGAGTCCAGATAGCTTCATTTAGCTCAGATAAATGTAAATATCTCCCACGCTAACATAAATACTGTTTATTATTGTTAAACTGTTAATATATAGCACATTTAGTATGTTATAGTGCAGCGTGACACGTGAAATGTCCGACTGCCTCGTTAACAGACAACTGGATCCAGGCAGCTGCTCTCTTCCAACACAGATGCAGGTAAGGTGTAGAATAATTAAATATGAGAATCAAAATATATTCCATCAGCTATAGTTCAGAAAGTGGTGCGTGTGTCCACTGTCCAGTCCACCGCCATTGTTAAAATGCCGGCTGTCTGCGCGTGCGTGCTGCGTGCATGTGTTCAAACAAAAGCTCCACGGGAGATGTTTACATTATCAACGGGGGGTCTGCGAAAAACTTCCACCTTGAGAGCAGGGTCAGAAAAGTATCGGTGTCATCGAGGGGGGCCAGCAGCGTCGTGTAGGCGATAAGCAAAGTCGCAAAGAGAAAGTAGCGGTTACACTCAAAATACGCGCCGTGTAAACTGGCCCTGCGTCTCCCTGTGCTCATTTACTTGTTGTTTTTCCAGCTTCATCTGCTGCTAACGGGTCCGGGATTCTGACACCCGTTACATATACAAAGAATAAAAAGTGTGAGCTGGAAAACCTGAAAACTGTGAATCCTGCCTAACAATGGAAGAAACATCTGCTGGAACCTGAGAGTCGTCAGGGTTTCACCATCCCTCTGAGGACCGTTTTCAGGGAAACATGGAAGTTCAAAAGTTTTGGACAGATCCCACTCCTCCCTCTTAATGGTTCTTTATCTAGACAGCAAAAACTAATTGAAGTGAAACAATGAAATGTCATCGGTCTTACAGAATTGAATCTAAATTGATTCTTGATGTAAAAACACTAATAATGATGGTGGTCACTAAATGTTTGTTCAACTGTCATCTAAAGGTCCATTTCTGGTTGATTTATGGAACATTTGAACACATGTAAACTAAGAATTTGGACTTGTAGCAGGGCACCAGCAATTTGATGTAAATTGATGTAAGATCTTCAAAATTAGGTCTCAAATTAAAAATAAGATGTTTTGTTCTATCGAAAATAAATCAGTATACAGTATTCCACTCAAAATATTACCAGGATGCAAACAGTGTTGTTTTTGACAGCCATTTTGATTTCAGTTTTAGTCTTTTAGACTAAAATACTTCTTAGTTTTAGTTAGTTGTAGTCATTTCTATATTTAATGGTTTTCGTCCAGTTTTAATTGACAAAAACTTTAAAATTTTAAGTCTAGTTTTAGTCTTTTAAAAAAACAACATATTAGTCTTTACAAATTAATTTGAGTACGTTAATTTGTTTTGCACTCCCAGAACAGAAGGAGAAATCCTTTTACTTACCGGAAACTGTCAAATTAGTTTGAGGAATTTTAATCCCATTTTGTGTGCCCCCTTCCCCAATGCTATTGTGTGAAGAACAATGTTGATACAAGAAAAAAACCCTAGGGGCCCGACCTGAGCTTTGTTTGTGCTCGCAGAAACATCCCTCCCCCAAAATGTTAATTTGCTCTGAAATTCTGTAAAATGTCTCTTCACTGGAAGAAATGGGCTTGTTGTAGAGAAATTGCATTTCCTGTGAAAATGCATGTGTGAATGCAATTTGTTCAAGAATTAGCTAAAAACAGCTGAATATTATTCTATATATTATCTAAAATAGCAGAAAGAAGCTTAAATGTCTTAGAAATTAGAAGAGAGAGTATGCCCCATGGCTGTCTCCTGAAGATCTGATGTTTTGTGGCTCTGTGTGTACGTGACTCTTTGTTAAGTTAACTCAGTTAGAACAGGCAGGCAGCAGGTTTGATATTCAGTCACTCAAACACAGCCTTTCAGCCACACATCCCTGCATGTTTTAACATCCCTGCATGATTTACACGTAACAGTAGCCGATGTTAGATTAGCACAAACAAGCTAATAGCACAAAGTTAGCATCCACGTGCGCAAACAAGGACAGAATTTATTTTAAAAAAAATAACATTGATAACATTCTGAAAGTCTCATACGAAGTGGTCCAGTAGTTAATGTGATATTTTGTTAACAGACAAACAGGATTGGCTCCACAGGTTTGATATTCAGTCACTCAAACACAGCCTTTCAGCCACACATCCCTACATGTTTTAGCATCCCTGCATGTTTTATACGTAACAGTAGCCAACGTTAGATTAGCACAAACAAGCTAATAGCACAAAGTTAGCATCCACGTGCGCAAACAAGGACAGGATTTATATTAAAAAAAACAATATTGATAAGATTCTGAAAGTCTCATACGAATTGGTCCAGTAGTTAATGTGATATTTTGCTAACAGACAAACAGGATAATCACAGGTTTGATATTCAGTCACTCAAACACAGCCTTTCAGCCACACATCCCTGCATGTTTTACACGTAACACGTTATATTAGAACAAACAAGCTAATAGCACAAAGTTATCATCCACGTGCACAAACAAGGACAGGATTTATATTAAAAAAACAATTAAAAAAAACATTAAGTTTACACGAAACAGGATTTGTGAATTGTGTCACAACCCGTTTGGTTTGTCAAGTAACATTGTATAAATATTACAAAAATAGTGGTAGTTGTAACTAACTTACCTTTGAAAAAATATCAGAGTGGTTAGCCTTCAGGTGTCGCTTCAGATTCGTAGTGTTTTTCCCACCAAGTTTTAATCCACATTTACCTCCGTCTCCCTCGACCACGACACATTCGGTTCTTCTCAGTCCATAAATCCTTTCTGGGCTTGCGGCCACTCACCGAGCCCCTTCGTGCAACGTGCAGCTTCTGCCATGGTCCAGGTTGAAAAGGAAGTCACAGGTGAGCGCGTGGCCGTGGCGCATTCAGCACCACGATGGTGGGCATGTCCAAACAGCTGACTTTCCGACACAGAATATAATTATGGGCAGAAATATAAATTATTGACGGACCACCGACTAACATTTTCGTTCAGTCTCGTCTCGTCAACGAAAACTCACACACATTTCGTCACGTTTTAATCATTAAAGAGCAATGTTTATTTAGTTACCGTCTCATTATTGTCATGAAAAAAGGGGGCGTTGACGAAAAATTTACGTCATCGTCATGTTAACGAAAACAACACTGGATGCAAACTATTCCACAATCATAAGCTTTATTGTAATTAAAAGTAAAATAAAATACCGGTAAGGAAATACAGCAAAATGAAACAAAAGCTTTTACATAATCAAGTATGAAATTTGATAATAAACTTTCAAAATTGATTTACAGTGGTATTAAACCAAACAGCTTGTTGTAAAATGATTGGAAACATGATTGAATTATCACAGAAATATTTTGAACAGTAGAACTTCTAATTCTAATTACTCACAATTCATTCAACCTTTATTTAGACAGGTTAATCCCATTGAGCCTCGAGAACTCATTTACAAGAGAGACCTGTTTTTAAAAAAAATGACAACAGCGACAACAATAGACATTCATATAAGAGGCATACAGATTTATTTATTTTTTAAACAAATTTAACTAATAGAATGTCAAAGTAGCAAAACAGCTAGATTATAAGGCAAATGTAGGAACATGTCTGTATTGGTTCTAGCCAGGAGTCCAACAGATTCTTAAAGCCATTTAGAGAGGTCAAGAGCTTCAGATCTTTTTGTAAGATATTCCAGGAAACAGGAGCGGAATAGGAGAAGGCCCTTTTTCCAAGTTCAGTCCTCACTGAGGGAACACTGCAGGTAATCATGTCCTGAGAGTGCACGCTGTAGCTGCACTCACGCAGAGACATGTAGGAGGAGATGTGTGAAGGCAGTAGTAGACCAAGAAGTGATTTTAAAATGAAAATGTACCAGTGGTACAATAGAACAGGACACACAGGCCTTAATAAATCTCTTAAAATAATTAGAAAGTTTGCAACAGGACTATGTGACAAGTGCACCAGCAATCTCCCTGAAACGGTTCAACATGTCTTTATGGAATGTCCAGGGTACAAAACAGAAAGGATGCATTTCCAAAAATAAATGAATATTAAATGTACAATTAGGGATGTTTTAGTAGTGATATCAGTAAAGTTAAAGATCAAATTATTATTTTCTTGAAAAATACAAACTCAATAGATAATTTAGTTGAGTTATTAAATCAATTTTACAGAATTATAATTTTTTCCTGTTTATCTCCTGCCCCCATTCCAGCTCAGTAGGTGGCGGTAATGCACCTTACAGTTGGTCTGCCAACCACCATAAAACAAAACAACAAGAGAGGGGGGGGGGGGTGCTCGTTACAGATCTATGGCTCATTAGTTCCCATCCGTACTGATGCCACAAAGCTGTGAGTGCTTGTTAGACACTATTCAACACTAGAATGACCATAGCGCATTAATAGACTTGTTATTTTGGTTATGACAGGTGTACAATAATTTCCCTCAGAATACGATAATTTTATGTCTCTAGTACAATAATCCTACATTTCTCACCTGGCAACACTGAGCATTAGTTGGATGCAGTATTTTTATTTTTGTACATTTTTATTTGTTACTTTTCCTATTAAACTTTTTTTCTCAAGTGGTGTCCTTGAACATTAAATTTCCTAAACATATTTTACAATGATAAGTGTATATAGTGTTTGTTTAAATCCATACTGGAAGTTAAGAAAAATTTCCATTTGCATTTGACCTTTAATGAATCCTAAGAAAAGATTACCAGAATCTGCTCAACTGTTATTACGTTACAATTTTTTTGATTCTAGGATGAAGTCAGATAAAAACAGTCAAAAATTCAGAAAGGACAGTTATGTTATCGACCGTGGCCCCTGAGAGATTCAGCTGAAAGACCTGGTGCACCTTTTATTTGAACCTGCAGAGATTTGAACAGCTGATCTGAAGCAAACAGGCAGGTGTTCAACTGAACTGACCACTCATGCTGTTTGATGGTCTCCTCCATCATCCATCCATCCATTATCTTCTGCTTCCGGGTCGTTGGGGCAGCAGCTTTACCAGGGAGATACAGACATCAACAACCACCTCTTCAGCTCTTCTAGGAGGACCCCACGGCATTCGCAGACCAACTGACTAATTAATAAGTAATACTTTAATGTTTTTAAATTTAATGAAAGACAAACCTTTAACATTTAAGGACCAAATATAACCAAATTGTTTTCAAGTATGTAGCTGTAAAAGCAGTTTCAAAGACCACAATGTGACGTTTTGCAATTTTAACATGAACCTTGTGCTATCTAAATAATAAAAGTGAAGATATTTTTAATCCATCTTTATTGTAAAAATCTATACTAAAATGGAAAATACAGTACAAGGGTTTAAAGCAGGCAGGGAATCAACTTTTTTTTTAAACGTTTGATCCGATCACGATACCTAAATCTGGATGTCGACCGATACCAATACAAGTCCAATAAAATCAACATTATTGATTTTATATGAGGCTGTAATAATCTCCTCTCTACAGGCAAGTACAATTTGTACAAACATAAGCATGCATGTCCAAAAACGCAACTTGAGGTAAGTTTTAATGTTGGATAAGTTTCAAAGTTAGAATTAAATCCTGCTAACACAAAGCATGTTTTTATTCCTAGCTTTAAAGTCAGAGTCAGTCAGTCGTAGAGTTTTACTGTCATACACACAACATGTGGTACATGGGGTGGAATGAGATTATGTACACAGGGTCCCAGTTACATCCCACAACAAAATGTAAAAGAAAAACAGTAATAAGGTCTAAGATATGAACGAAGAAAAACATCAACTAAATATACACTAAGCACTAATAGCATAAAAATAATATGCTGAAGTGGATATTAAAGAAGTGGATATTAAAGTGATTAATGGCTTCAAACATCTGCTAAATTCATGGCAAAAACCAACACAGACATGTTCCTGATGTTAGTATTTTACATCGCTTTATAATGTAGCTGTTTTGTTTCGTTTTTATTTATTTATTTAAATAATTTTCTTATATTTTTCCAGTTCATATGCTTTTTTATGATTGTCTACTGTTGTACTGATAAATACATCCTGGAGGGTAAATGGAAACTATATCTTGACTGCAAATATTCAATCCAGCAGCGAAGCAGGCAGTCTGATTTCAGTCAGCTGCACTCAGTCTGCTCCTCCTCCGAGACGGGCAGACTGAGCGCAGCTGACTGATATTAGACAGCCTACTTCGGACTAAACAAGAGGAACACACCTCGGGTGTTGGGGGGCGGATCTCTGATGCTTCACAATCACTATTGAATGTTCTATTAGAGAAGCCTTATTCATATATGCATGCTTACAACCACACACTTATAGATGCAGGGATGTATATGTACACACTCAGGAATCATATGTGGATATGTAGATGGGTATATGAATGTATGTATGTGCATATGTATGTATATATATATGTATGTGTACATATATATATATATG
Source organism: Garcialebias charrua (assembly GCA_038048925.1). NCBI lineage: Eukaryota > Metazoa > Chordata > Actinopteri > Cyprinodontiformes > Rivulidae > Garcialebias > Garcialebias charrua. Next base: position 7,061 of record JBBPBX010030794.1, read on the forward strand.
TATGTGTACATAAATATATATATATATATATTTTATTTATTTATAATAATCTACTGCAAAGTCATGGATATTGTGTGTCTTTTATGCATATGTGTTTTGTTGCTATGTTCTGTCATGTACTTCGCAGGATTGCAGACGGCGGTTGGCTGTGTTTGCCTTGTGCTCTTTTTGTGGATTTTTGTTTTGTGGTCTTACTTTCTTTCTTTTCCTTGCTTTCTTAATTAAAAATAAAAAAGTTGGTTAGCCGTTAGCCACAGTGCTGCTCTCAGGCCTCAAGTATTTACTCGCATTTTAGCTGGCTTCAAACTATGAAATTAATTTCCTTCAGAAAATACATTCCATAGTTTGATTCCTCGCCTTGCAGAGCAGCCGGCAGGGAATCACATGTGGAGATGTTTCAGCAGACATAGACAATCATCATGGATCGGAAATCTCGGCAGATTGTATCGGAAAAATCCGATAGGTAAATTATGATGGTATAGGAGGCTGAGGCCAATACTGATACCGGATCAGCGCCATCCTTAATTAAAACACAATTAGTTCATCTGCATGAGAAATTTGTTAATTAACCAAGTAACTAGCTGATTAAATAACAATTCCCTCAGGAATTACATGAACAACATTTCATGGGGTCTGACTGTTTGAAAAAACAATTTGATTGGTTGGTTGGTTCTCGCCACATATTGCATAACCACTGAACCAGTATTTTAGAACCAACATCTATAGTCCAAATTATGATCTAAGGTTTAATTAGTTCGTTTTTAAAGTATTCTTGAGAAATTAGGAGCAAATCATAGATTAGGAACTTGTTCAAAAATTGTTACAGAATATATTTTACAAAATCAAAATTAATTTGATTTGGGTGTTAAAACACCAGTTGCATCTCATGGACTATAATACCTATTTTAATATTTTTTGGTAGAAAGTTTCCACTCTAGTGTGGACTCTCATGTGTCTGTTTAAATTTCTCTTTTGACTAAATCTTTGTCCACAAAGTTCACAAGGAAATGGCTTGTCTCCTGTGTGGACTCTCATGTGTTTGTTTAAATTTGTCTTAAGACTAAATCTATGTCCACAAAGATCACAAGGAAATGGCTTGTCTCCTGTGTGGACTCTCATGTGTGAGTTTAAAATATCCTTCTGGCTAAATCTTTGTCCACAGAGTTCACAAGGAAACGGCTTGTCTCCTGTGTGGACTCTCATGTGGGAGTTTAAATCCTTCTTATGACTAAATCTATGTCCACAAAGTTCACAAGGAAATGGCTTGTCTCCTGTGTGGACTCTCATGTGTGAGTTTAAATTTGTCTTCTGACTAAATCTTTGTCCACAAAATTCACAAGGAAACGACTTGTCTCCTGTGTGGAGTCTCATGTGTTTGTTTAAATTTGTCTTAAGACTAAATCTATGTCCACAAAGATCACAAGGAAATGGCTTTTCTCCTGTGTGGACTCTCATGTGCGAGTTTAAACTTGACTTCTGACTAAATCTTAGTCCACAAACATCACATTGAAATGGCTTTTCTCCTGTGTGGACTCTCATGTGGGAGTTTAAATCCTTCTTATGACTAAATCTATGTCCACAAAGATCACAAGGAAATGGCTTGTCTCCTGTGTGGACTCTCATGTGTGCGTTTAAACTTGACTTCTGACTAAATCTTAGTCCACAAAGATCACATTGAAATGGCTTTTCTCCTGTGTGGACTCTCATATGTTTGTTTAAACTTGTCTTCTCACTAAATCTCTGTCCACAAAGATCACAAGGAAACGGCTTGTGTCCTGTGTGGACTCTCATGTGTGAGTTTAAGCTTGCCTTATGACTAAATCTATGTCCACAAAGTTCACAAGGAAATGGCTTGTCTCCTGTGTGGACTCTCATGTGTGAGTTTAAATTTGATTTGGAAGTAAATATTTTACCACAGTCATCACAGCTTAATGATTTTGGTCTTGCATGGACTTTCCTGCATGACTCTACATTTTTCTTCTCTCCAACACATTTCTTATTAAGCAGACATCTTGAAGATTTCACTCCTGAATGACTTGTCATGTGTCTTTGAAGAGTCTGGTTACTGACATACTGCTTACCACACTCAGAGCAGCTCAAAGATTTGTTGACAGTTTTTACTTCTGATTCAGGAGCCCTGCTCTCCTTCCTGTCTTTCATACAGTCTTCACGTTCTGATTCAGAGTCTGATGAGTTCTTTAGCAGAGAGTCAGGATCGGTCATTTCACCATCCTCCATCATTCTCGTTAACGTCAGTCTTTGAAGAGGTGGAACTTCCTTTGTGAATCTTTAAATCTGGGTTCCTGTTAATTTTTCTTTTATCCTCCTCACTCTTTAAAGAAACTGTAGGGACCTAAAATCTGATATCTGTCTCCTCCATATTGAGTTGGTCACCCACCAGACTGGTCTAAGGGTCTTTTTTTCCACTTTATGATAAGAGGCTCTGGGTCCTGCTGGTCCACATCAGGCCTTCAGTCTTGAGGAGCTTCTTCTTCTTAATGAGCTCTTAACAGAGGCAGGAACCACTGAAACACATGAACAATAAAGACAATGTTACACACATGCACACACACACACACGCACGCACGCACGCACACACACACACACACAATTTTACCTTCACAATCACCATCTTCTACGGGTGTAACAGTACACTAAAATCAAAATTCGGTTCGGTTAATTTTCGGTACAAAAAAAAAAGACAAAATAAAGACTTACAAAATGTTTATTTTGAAAATATGCCAAGTAAGCAATACGTTTGTATAAAAATAAATAAATGCGACCCATTTGGGTGATATTTTAAATAAACGGCACTCTTTAAATAAACTATACTAACAATAATAAAAATCTTAATAAAAACAATAACAGTCAGAACCAGAACAATAAGCAGTAACAGAACGTTTACAATCTAACTGATCAAGTTTTAAGTTTTTGTCCAAAAAGACCAACTTGTTCACATTTTCTGCTAAAAGCACAGATCTAGTTGCAGTGAATATCTCCAGCGGTGGAGAAAATCATCTCAATAACAACAGTAGCAGCAGTGTGGCTGTATTTGTCCTCATTACTCACAACCTCTTCTTGGACCTGCTCCCCCAGGTGGGACAGGTCCCTGGAAAATTTCAGAGTTCAGTCATCACACACTTCTTAGTTGCAGGTAGCCTGGCCCTCGCCTTCCTGCACAGCTCCGCTCAATTCTCATTTCCCTTCACTGCACAGTCTGGGATTTCTCCCATTAACAACGATTTCTCCGGCCGATTTTTGACCGGACCAATCAGAGAACAGAAGGGGCAGAGTTTTTGGCCCCTAACCCACGCCCCCACCTGTCCCAGCGCAGCCAGCGAGCAGACGCATGTTCTCATTCAAAGCGATGCAAAGCGATGCAGGACTGTTTTATAGGAATGTGACACAAATTTATTAATTTCCCCTTCTTAATCCCTTATCTGGAGTTTTCTTTTGTTTTTTTCCCCCCAAAAGTCAAGTAATCGCTCCCTCCTCCCTCCTCCTTCTCCTCCTCACTCTCCGAAGAGTGAAATGAACAATGCCTCAGGTTGTCACGAGAGAATTAAAGCCAGGTTTTACGTTGCTGCCCGAGTCCCATCAGATTTCCTGGTCTTCTGGTGTGTTGGACCAGCGCTCCGTTAGGGTTGCCAACTCCTTGAAAAATAAATAAGGGACACCTCTCGGCAGGGCTGGTCACCCCCCCCCCCACACACACACACACACAAACACACACACACACCCTGCCTGCCCCTCCTCACTTTGAAATCAACCTGAATCCATTTGGATTTGTTTTTGAATTATAAAAATATGTATAAACAAATTATTACACAATTAACCATTTATTTTTAGTGCAAATAGAATTGCCAGAAACAAACATATCTTTTGAAAATTATGTATCTTTCTTAAACAGACCTCTGTCCTGCTTATAAAAGTATGAAAATTTACACCAACACTAAAACACTAAACATTTAATGAACATAAGCATAAAATGAAATAATAAAAGTGAAATACTGAGTTTTTGCATAGTAGTATAAAAAGTATAAAAAGTATATCTATAAAATAAACTGAAGGTTCTGGCATTGACATTTGCAAAGAGTGGCAAAGCAGCATATGAGTTAATGTACACAGTATATGTATGAGGTAGTTGATGTTGGTATAGAGGCAAAGTGGCATATGCAGTAAGGCACATTGGGCATCCTTAAATAAGGCTAGTCAGAGAATACTGTATATGTATCAGCAGTAGTGTAGATATAAAAGTAGTGTAAATGTAAACAGTAGTAATAAATGTAAACAGTGAATGTAAACAGTAGTATGACTATAGGCAGTAATGTAATACAAACATTAGTGCAAATATCAGAAGCAGTGCAAACTGAATGAGCACATGACCGAGAGTTTAGTGAAAAAATAAGTGTTTTTTTAATTATTAAAATGGCTTTAAATGCACCAAATGTCTTTTTTCTAACTCAGAATATTCTTAGCTCTCAGAAAATATATAATATTCATATATGTGTACTGCAGCTATGATTCTATGTGTCTATCTCGTGGAGATAGCGAAAATGTTATTTTTCATAACATAGCATTATGTGCTATTTGTAAGCAAAAGGTGTTTTTATGATATGGCCAATTCCATTATGAAGAATTTTATAAAGTCTTCATAATGGAATTTGCCATATCATAAAATCACAGTGTCACTTGATAAAGGTCAAGGTCATAGTGTAAGGTCAATAAACAACAAATCTGTATTAAACCATATCTGGCTTCTGACTCGCATGTCGGACCCTGATAACCAGACCATCAGCAGTTGGACTGGTTTCAACATCCAGATTCGCAACAACATCACTGTTTCCCAGGATACTGTGGGCTATCTTCCTACTATAAATGCCCCTGCAACAGAGATGTCCACTGTGAATGAAGTGCTGGAGCAAACTCTTCGCATCATGCAGTCCTTACAACTGAAGGAAATAGTGTGTGTGTTTGACCAAGCACTATTTGCTAAGGCTGCTGAGATAGTGTGGAAACATGACAAATTCAAGAATATCATCATCAGAATGGGTGTTTTCCACACAATCTGCAATCTCCTCTCCATCATCGGTAAGTGGTTCCAAGATGCAGGGCTCAGCGACCTGTGTGTGGAATCTGGGGTCATTGCACAAGGATCAGTGGCTGGGCTGATGGAAGGCCGCAAGTACAACAGAGCAGTTAGAGTCCACAAGCTTGTGTATGAGGCACTGATGCGGCTTGCATGGAAAGGTTTCATTCCTTGGCTCCAGGACAACCATACAGAATATGTCCATCACCTGGAAGAAACCCTGAAGAACATTGGAGACTTCCACAACAGTGTCTCTCAAGAATCCATCAAACTGTTGATTGAGGATGAATCATGCACACGCACCTTGAAGCTCTTTCACATATACCTGGAGTCCCTCAGGAATGCACAGAGCCTGTCAGCATTTTGGATGTCTTACCTAGATATGGCAGAAATCATGCTGGATCTCATTCGAGCTACTAGAGAAGGAAACTGGATGCTTCACCTTGCAGCTATCCGAAAGATGATCCCATGGTGTTTTGCTTATGACAAGGTGAACTACACACGCTTCCTGGCCTACTACTACGCCACAATGTCACAACTTCCCATAGAACACCCAGCTGTTTATGCTTACTTCATGAAAGGTGGCTTTGCAGTACAGATCGGGCCCCAAAATCCCTTTGGACATATTCCTGTAGATCAGACAATTGAAGAAACTATCAACAAAGACACTCAGACGCCTGGTGGAGCAAAGGGGTTTAGCCTGAAAGCTGGAGCTGTGGCCAAGTACTATCTCACAGCTGAATACCGTAGCAGATACCTGCGACAATTGAGGACCATGATACACGTGGGCCAACATGACTTCAAACATCTTGACCTACTTGCTGCCTAGGATACAAAGAGATGAGGTCGATACCCAGTCCCTTGTTCAGCTGATGGAGGTCAGTTGGATGAATCCCTTCAACTGTGATCATGGCGAGCTGGTCAGCCTGTCAACTGCCACTATTGCACCGCACAATGTAGCCAAAGACCTTCTTGAAGCCAATGACATAGGGGAAAAGGCATACCAAGCTTTCAAGCAACAACGCATGGAAGCAGATACCCCATCCACAAAGTTCTATGAAACAATGACAAAGAAGAAACTGAAAACATTCTCAGACATCAGAATGCAGTCCCTTCGCCATAGTCAATCCAGAGAAGTGGTCCTTAAAACTGACAGAAAGCTTTTTAGCCAGATGATCCTTGTTGCAGAAAGCAGAAAGTTGCACATGAGTGAAGTACTGGCTCATCCTCTTGGGCCTTTGCCATGGACACTTGCAAATGGAGATGGGTCTTTACGTAAAACCAACAAAGCAGCCCTAGCCAGAGAGCTTGAGAAGATTGTTTCTCCTGCAGAAGTCATCCCAGGTTCATCTGCAACAGTTATTGATGGGATGAGTCTGGTCCAGAAACTGAAAGGAAATGACAAAACATTCTCACAGCTTGCAGAACTGACATTGTCCAGTGTTCTCCATGAAGGTACAGAGAGCTGCCGCATCTATGTCGTGTTTGACGTTTACAAGGAGACGTCCATTAAAGATGCAGAAAGAGTCAACAGGGGTGCAGACTCAGGAATCCAAATCAAAAACATTGCACCAGGGCACCACATTAAACAATGGAGGAAGCTACTTTGCAGCCCTTCTAACAAAGCAAGTCTGATCAAGTTCCTGGTAGAGCAGTCGAAGGAACCAAAACACCGAGCAAAACTGAAAGACAAGGTGTTATACGTTACCTGTGAACAACTGTGCTTCAAGATCACCAATGAAAAATGGAAAGAGTCCACAGAGCTAAAGTGCTCACAGGAAGAAGCAGACACCCGTCTCCTGCTCCATGCTCTTCATGTATCACAATCTGGCTACAAGTCTGTGGTCATAACTGCTGAGGATACTGATGTCTTGGTTCTGTGCCTGGGGGTCAGTGAGAGTATCGCATGTCCTATTTACCTGAAGAGTGGCACAAAGACCCGAACACGGTTCATAGATATAACCAGCCTCAGGCATGCACTGGGAGGTGGTGTCTGCGATGGTTTGATTGGCATGCATGCCTTTACAGGCTGTGATACAGTCAGTGCATTTGCTGGACGTGGAAAGATGACGGCCTTTAAGCAGATGAAGTCTGACAAGTAAGTAAGTAAGTAAGTAAGTAAGGTTTATTTCTAGAGCGCTTATCACAGACATAAAATCACAAAGCGCTGTACAACAAAAATCAATGGCAAAAGTATACACAGAATAAAACAAGCATAAAAACTACAAATAACAATCAATGTAAAATACAATAAAATCATGACATAAAAGCCTGAGCGAATAAAAGTGTTTTCAGTTGTTTTTTAAAAACCTCAACAGAGTCAGCAAAACGAAGCTGCAGGGGCAAACTATTCCAAAGCCTGGGGGCCACTGACTGAAAGGCCCTGTCCCCTTTAGTTTTCATCCGTGTACGTGGAACATTCAAGAAGTTCTGGGTCTGTGATCGAAGGTCACGGGCAGCAGAGTATTTTGTTAAAAGCTGACAAAGATACACAGGAGCCTGGCCATTTAAAGCTCTGTACGTGAGCACAAGGACTTTAAAACGGATTCTAAACTCAACTGGGAGCCAGTGAAGTGAAGACAGAAATGGAGTGATGTGGCAGTATTTACTGGATCTAGTGAGAAGTCTGGCAGCTGCGTTCTGTATCACTTGTAGGCGTGATACAGAAGACTTGTCCAGGCAGGTGAAAAGGGCATTGCAGTAGTCCAGACGTGATGACACAAAAGCGTGAATAATGTTCTCCAGTTCAACTCTGGACACCATATATCGTATTTTAGAAATATTTCTTAAATGAAAGAAACAAGAACGGGAAATAGTCTTAATGTGAGACTCAAAACCTAGTGAAGATTCAAATGTGACTCCAAGATTTCTTACTTTTGCTTTGGCTGCTGGGCAGAAAGAGTTAATTTTCTGATTGATTTCAGAGTGAAGGTGACTGGGAGCAGAAATCAAAGTCTCTGTCTTACTGGTGTTTAAAACCAAAAAGTTACTCAGCCAGCCTGTATGCCACAAGGACATACAGGTGGCCTTCAGTGAACTTGGACGTTCTTGGGAGTTATCTGCAGAACTGTTTCAAAAGCTGCAACAAATCACTTGTCACATGTACATGGCTTCCACTAAAACTGCTGAAGTAAACAAGCTCCGATATCAGCTGTTCTGTGCAAATCGAGGAGAGGTCGAGTCAAGTCAGTTGCCTCCTTGTGAAGACTGTCTCTTCATGCATTCTCTCCGTGCAAACTATCAAGCTGCCATTTGGAGGAGATGTCTGGTTAACCAGCCCTTTGTCCCAAGCCCAAAGGACTGTGGTTGGACAACAGACGAAGATGGTAAGTTGGCTATCCAGTGGATGCGTGGCTCACCTGCCCCAGATGCCGTGCTGCAGCTTCTCTCATGCAAATGTGTGCGTTCATGCAAACTACCAGAGTGTACCTGTCTCAACAATGGCTTGAAGTGCACAGACATGTGCAAGCTACAGAACTGCAAAAACCAATCCAGCAAAGAAGAATCAGAAGTACAGCAGTCTGACTCTGATGACGACGATGAAGACGAATAGCTTGTACCAATCAATGACACTTACCCACTCATAGTGGCACTGATTTGTGAAATTTGTTTTTTGTGCACATGAAACTAACAATTTTGTTCAAAACATTCCTTCTATACATTTTTGAAAATATATAATGTTCTCTATCACAAAAATGTTAATTTTTTGAACTACATAGGATATTCTGGTGAAAGCAATAAAAATTTGCCATTAATACAGATTTGTTGTTTATTGACCTTACACTATGACCTTGACCTTTATCAAGTGACACTGTGATTTTATGATATGGCAAATTCCATTATGAAGACTTTATAAAATTCTTCATAATGGAATTGGCCATATCATAAAAACACCTTTTGCTTACAAATAGCACATAATGCTATGTTATGAAAAATAACATTTTCGCTATCTCCACATGACGAGATAGACACATAGAATCATAGCTGCAGTACACATATATGAATATTATATATTTTCTGAGAGCTGAGAATATTCTGAGTTAGAAAAAAGACATTTGGTGCATTTAAAGCCATTTTAATAATTAAAAAAACACTTATTTTTTACTTGACCTTGAACGTTCACAATGACCTTGAACTTGTTTTAACTAATGATTTTCACATTTACATTGTCAATATTAATAGCCATATTTATAGACACTTTTTGTTGGAAAATATACATTTCTGGTAAAATATACAAGACTTAGTAAAGTCAACATAGGCATTAAATATCCTCAACTTTGTTGTCATAAAATCGCTGTAACATCTAACAGCTATGAAACTGCGATTGCTATCATAGCTTATTGTAAAGCTGAGATTTCAAGCTTTCAAAAATGGTATTGCAACCTTAGCCACCTTGAGTGGTACCCGTGTCCAAAAAATTGGGGTCTGGCCCATGGACTAACTGGACTTTATTTGTAACAGAAGACGTTTTGCTTCTCATTCGAGGAGAATTGAGAAAGGTCCTCGGATGAGAAGCGAAACGTCTTCTGTTACAAATAAAGTCCAGTTGTTTCTGTATTTAACGCATTTTTTTTTTTTATCTAATCAAGTTTTATGTTTTTGGCCAAAAAGATCAACTTGTCCACATTTTCTGCCAAAAGCAGAGATCTGGTTGCAGTGACAATGTCTCCAGCGGTGGAGAAAACCCGCTCACTAGCAACAGAGGTAGCAGGAATAGAGAGGTAGTGCTTTGCTAATTTTGCAGTGTGTCTGTATTTGGCCTCATTGTCTTTCCACCAAAGAAGAGGGTCAGCTTCAAGTGAAGAGGACCCTGAAGCTCTGTACTCACGAACTTCTTCTTGGACCTGCTCCAAAAGGGACTTGCTACTTTCCACCTGTCCCTGGAAAAGTTCACCAAAGAGTTCAGTCATTGCAGATTTCTTAGCTGGAGGGGGAGATGATTTCCCTGAAGAGGTAGATGGCTCAGCTGCTATCTCGGTGACATCCGCAGACTGCAAAGAGTAAAAAAAAAATTAATAAGATTATATTTTAAATGTATAAAGTTAATTAGATCATAATACAATAAACATACCTCTTCTTGCACGGTCATCATTTCTGTTATGAGGTGGTTGAAGATCCTCTCTCGCTCATCGTCATCCATATGTGGCAGGCCTTTAAATCTGGGGTCCAGGGCTGTGCACTTGTGCAAAAAGTCATAGATCATGGAGTATCTGTCCTCCAGGTTTTGTGTGACAGCAACCTTCACCTCTCTCACAACTGGACTGTCTTCTTGTTTTGGTCCCATGGAGTGGAGAACAGTGGCTTTCAGGGGGAGTATCATCGACACAGAAGCTCTTGTTTCAGTGCTCATCAGCGTTGTGATTGTTTTTAGAGGTTTAAGAACCTCGATCAGTTCCTCTGCCATTGCCACCTCCTCTTCATTGAGGGTGTAAACATCTTTGCTTTTGAGAGTTTTTTCTGTTAGTGCAGAATATATGGCTGCTTGCTATTCCAGATATCTTTCAATCATGTCATAACTGGAGTTCCAGCGGGTGGGAACATCTTGCATGTTTTGGAATATTGAGCATTTCTTGTTTACACTGCAGGATGTGGGCAGCTGTAGTGCTTCTGTGAAAAAATCCAACAACCTTCCTGACTTTGCCCAATAATCTTGACACCTGATTAATGTTTGTTGCCTTTTGGGAAGCCAAGTTAATGGTATGTGCAAAACAGCCTATCTGAGGACCCAGCCCTGCTTCTTTTACAGCATTGATGATGTTCTTTGCGTTGTCAGTTGTAACAGGAATTGTAGTCTCAGGTCTCTCCAGCTTCCATTCATGCACAGACTCCTTTAGGTGCTCAGCAAGATTTGTGCTAGTGTGCTGATCCTAAACAGCCCTCGTTTGCAAAACGTGACTCACCATCTCCCACTCTGGTGTAATATAATGTACAGTTAGAGTTAAATAACTCTCTGTTGCACGCGACGTCCATCCATCCGTGGTGAGAGACACAGCTGGCACACTCAATAGCTTGTTGACTATTTCACTTTTAGCTTTTTCATAAAGCGCTGGCACGACTTTTTGGCTAAAGTGTTGACGTGATGGGATGTTGTAAGGGGGCTCAAGAACTTTAATCATGTGTTTAAAGCCGGTGCATTCAACAACAGACTAGGGACGTAGATCCAGCGCGATAAACACTCCAACAGCTTGTGTTATTGATTTGAAGCGATCGGACTGACCTGATAAAGGCTGTTTAAATGCTGCTGTTATCGGTGTTTGAACCAGGCTGCGTTTCTTCCTTGTGGATGAGACGTTCACATTTGGATGATGTAGTTTCAAATGCGTTAATAAGTTAGACGTGTTGCCTGCTACGTATCCAACCTTGGTGAAACAATGACGACACACTGCTTTGGATATGTCGACTTGTCTTTCCCCATCGTGACTTTTAACAGAAAAGCCAAAATGTTCCCAAACAGGCGAGCGCAACGAGCTGGGAGGGTCTTCAAGCTCCGGCTTGTTTGTAGCCATAGTTAGCATGCTACACTGCTAATCCTCCTCCTCGTGCTGCAAGGGGGGGTATGCAACAAATAATAGCGCCGTGCTGAAACACGCCTAGGTATTTTTAGTTCCCCGCGCATATATTCTCCCGTTAAAAACATTTAATGAGTGAAAAAATAACCGAAACGGTACGGAGGTGGACCGAACCGAACGTGCTGGACCGAAACGGTTCGGTAAACCCATTACAACCGTTACATGCCTAATACATATACATATACATATATATATATATATATATATATATATAGTATATATATATATGGTATATAT
>JBBPBX010030794.1:21170-34949 GCA_038048925.1 Garcialebias charrua
TTATTTCAAATGTGTAGCTGACGTAGTGTATATATATTTTTTTTACTGTGTTTTCATTTTAATATTGTTCTTATACATTTTTATTATACTTTTACTGCTGTTAATATCATAATTTTTACCATTGGTGTGTGATACTGTTCTGTACATTTTAAACCTCTTTTGTGTTGTGTGTGTGAAGCACCTTGATAACAGTTTATCTGTTTTAACCGTGCTATATAAATAAAATAGACTTGACTTGACTCACAGTGGAGCAACCAGTTTGTTGATGACAGCTGAAACCAGCTGCTCACATGATCAAGGAGGACCATCAGCCTAACAATGGATCATTAGCACCCTGATACCTTGATGCATGCTCAATGATCCAGGTAGAAAAATCTAAAAAAGCTAAGTCTGGTCCTCTGGACATTCAAAAAATCAAAACAAAACAAAGCAAAAAAAACCTGTAGAAACGTTTCGTCTTTCGTCCGAAAGACTTCCTCAGTCTGAGAAGCTGTATTCAGCTCAGTCTTATAAATAGCACCCTCCCACAGTGGATCAACCAGTTGGCTGATGACAGCCTGAAACCAGCTGCTCACATGAGCAAGGAGGACCATCAGCCTGACGATGGATCGTTAACACCCTGATGGTTGTTTGCTATTCACAGAGGGCTGAGTGATACTAGCAATAACAGCATTGTAAGTGGGGGACAGTTGAACCCGGAGGCCTCCACCTCTGTTTAATGATGGACGGTTTCTTTTCACAAAGATGGCCTCCTTTACTCCTCTCTCAAACCATCGTTCCTCTCTATCAAGGATGTGAACATCTTCATCCCTGAAAGAGTGACCGCTGGCCTGGAGATGAGTGTAGACTGCAGAGTCCTGACCTGATGATGTTGATCTTCTGTGCTGGGCCATCCTTTTGGCCAGTGGCTGTTTAGTTTCCCCGATGTAAGACTGATCACAGCCCTCCTGACACTGAACAGCATACACAATATTACTCTGTTTGTGCCGGGGGACTGGATCTTTGGGATGAACCAGTCTTTGCCGTAATGTATTTTGGGGTTTAAAAGCCACTGGGACGTTGTGTTTAGAAAATAAACGTCTCAATGTCTCTGAAACTCCCGCAACATACGGAATGACCACTGGTCTGGGTCTGGGTTCCTTCTTTTCACCTGATGGCTGGCTGGAGTCCTGTTTGGGTTTCTTCTCTGCTTTCAGGAAGGCCCAGTTAGGATATCCACATTTCTCTAGAGCCTGTTTTGTGTGTGATTTCTCCTTCTGTCTGGCTCCTGAGTTAGTGGGGACGCTGTCTGCTCTGTGATACAGAGTCCTGATGACTCCTAACTTGTGCTCCAGAGGGTGATGGGAGTCAAACTGTAAATACTGGTCTGTGTGGGTGGGTTTCAGGCTGTCATCAGCCAACTGGTTGATCCACTGTGGGAGGGTGCTATTTATAAGACTGAGCTGAATACAGCTTCTCAGACTGAGGAAGTCTTTCGGACGAAAGACGAAACGTTTCTACAGTTTTTTTTTGCTTTGTTTTGTTTTGATTTTTTGAATGTCCAGAGGACCAGACTTAGCTTTTTTAGATAGCACCCTGATGGTTATTTGCTATTCACAGAGGGCTGAGTGATACTAGCAACAACAGCATTGTAAGAGGGGGACAGTTGAACCCGGAGGCCTCCACCTCTGTTTAATGATGGACGGTTTCTTTTTACAAAGATGGCCTCCTTTACTCCTCTCTCAAACCATTGTTCCTCTATCAAGGATGTGAACATCTTCATCCCTGAAAGAGTTGGCCTATACAAACGTATTGTTCACTTGAAACATTTTCAAAATAATCATTTTATAAGTCTTTTTTGTAAACATATTATTTGTTTAGTGAAGTAAAGACACTATTTTTTATATAAAGCAAGTATTTCTTTATTCATTCAACCTTCATTTATAAGAAATACCTTATTTTTTATCAAAAGTATTTATGTTTAATGAACTCAGACTATTTTGTTTTATAAAAACAAGTATTTCTGTTTAGTAAAGTCAAGAAAGACCATTATGTTTTCTGAATATTTTTAATTGGTAATTATTTTATTAAAACATTTAAATTTTTTATGTATTGTGACAGAGGGTTCTTGTTAGCAGCTGCTGAAAGTAACTAATAAAGTAACTTAGTAATCTAACTTAGTTACTTTCCAAATCAAGTAATCAGTAACTTAACTAAGTTACTTTTTCAATGTAACTATGCCATCACTGTGTCACGATGCGGTTCCGGTGGAGGACGCAGACCCAGAATGCAGGCGAACAGACGCAGAGACACAGATGTAAAATAATAATTACTTTAATAAACAAAACAAAAAGACTGAACGGTGCAGTCACTTACAAAACGAGGAAATGATAAATGGCTCCACCAGACATCAGGGAGGAATGGATTGGATTTGAATTATGACCCGGCGAGGAACAGATGAAATGAGAGGGCTTATATACACTGAGGGATAGCGAGTAAACTAAGATGACAACAGGTGAAAGTGATAAGCTATGGACAACAGGTGAAAATGATTAGCGATGAGGCAGGAACTGAGGAGTGAGCAAAAACAGAAAAAACATGACAGGCGCAGAGCCAGACAGGCGCAGATCATGACAGAACCCCCCCCTCAAGGGTGGCACCCGACACCCCCAAGAAGGACCCCCCAAAAGAACAAGGGCGGGCGGAGGGAGGCAACAGGCAGGACGGCGGGCCAACACCAGCCAGATCCGGGGGACGCCCAGGAGGACGCCCATCACCACCAGCCAGATCCGGGGGACGCCCAGGAGGACGCCCATCACCATCAGCTAGTTCAGGAGGTCGTCCAGGAGGTCGTCCATCGAGCGGCGATACGTTAGGCGGGCGACCGGAGTAACGCCCAGCAACGGCCGGAACACCATAGTCGGCCGGAACACCTTCGTCGGCCGGAACACCTTCGTCGGCCGGAACACCTTCGTCGGCCGGAACACCTTCGTCGGCCGGAACACCTTCGTCGGCCGGAACACCTTCGTCGGCCGGAACACTGCCATCGGTCGGAAACAAGACCCCGACAGTAGGGACTTGGTCGGCCGGTCCCGAGTCGTCGATGGCAGAACCACGAGAGCCGTTGACACCCGAGACGACCCCAAGCGTAGGGATGTCGAGTGGCGAGACGTCGTCTGCGTGGTCGGGACCCCCGTCATCGAGATCCTCGTCGTGGGGACCCTCGTCGAGCGGCGAGACGTCTTCAGGACTCTCGTCGTCAGGATCCTCGAGACCCTCGTCTTTGTGAGGACCCTCGTCGAGCGGCGAGACGTCTTCAGGACCCTCGTCGTCAGGATCCTCGAGACCTTCGTCTTGGTGAGGACCCTCGTCGAGCGGCGAGACGTCTTCGGGAACCTCGTCGTCAGGATCCTTGAGACCCTTGTCGTGGGGACCCACTGAGACGTCGTGAGGACCCTCTGCTGAGACGAAGACCCCCGGTGAAGTGAGGCCTCCAGATGGATGAGTGAGGACCTCAGGACCCAGGACCACCTCTCGACCAGTATCTGTGGAGACAATGAGAAATACTGCATCCGATGGACCGGGTGCAAGACCCAGCCTTGGTGCAGGAACCAGTCTGGGTGCTGGGACCGGGACCAGTCTGGGTGCTGGGACCGGGACCAGTCTGGGTGCTGGGACCGGGACCAGTCTGGGTGCTGGGACCGGGACCAGTCTGGGTGCTGGGACCGGGACCAGTCTGGGTGCTGGGACCGGGACCAGTCTGGGTGCTGGGACCGGGACCAGTCTGGGTGCTGGGACCGGGACCAGTCTGGGTGCTGGGACCGGGACCAGTCTGGGTGCTGGGACCGGGACCAGTCTGGGTGCTGGGACCGGGACCAGTCTGGGTGCTGGGACCGGGACCAGTCTGGGTGCTGGGACCGGGACCAGTCTGGGTGCTGGGACAGGGACCAGTCTGGGTGCTGGGACAGGGACCAGTCTGGGTGCTGGGACAGGGACCAGTCTGGGTGCTGGGACAGGGACCAGTCTGGGTGCTGGGACCGGGACCAGTCTGGGTGCTGGGACCGGGACCAGTCTGGGTGCTGGGACCGGGACCAGTCTGGGTGCTGGGACCGGGACCAGTCTGGGTGCTGGGACCGGGACCAGTCTGGGTGCTGGGACCGGGACCAGTCTGGGTGGTGCAGGCATGGAAACCAGTCCAGGAGGTGCTGCTGGACCTGAGCTGGGAGGTGCATCAGGCTGAGAAGCTGCTACTGGGCTCAGATATTCAGCTGTGGGTGGATGGGTGAGAGCTGCAGCTGTCTGTGAGTTCTGACGTTCAGCAGCTGTGGGACGTTCAGCTGCTGTGGGACGGCTCAGAAGAGAACTTGATGAAGACGAGTTGTGATCAGCAGGAGGTGAGTTAGGAGGTGGACCAGGCTGAACGCGAGCGAGCAGTGAGCGTAACACACAGCTCTCCTCCCAAGCCTGCTCGAACAGTTGCCACGCCCCCAGCGAGTCGTCTTTGTTATCAGCTCCAGTATATGAGGAAATGATTCCTTCGGCGGCGATTAATCTCTCCCACAAAACACTGGAGCTGCAGACTTCCAGGCTCCCAGCAACAGGAGCGTATGGGCGAGCAACCTCCTCCTTCTGCCCCAGTCTCGCCTCAGTCCTGTCAGAACCGCTGTCAGTGCATGGGCTGACACATGCCCCCCCCCAAGAAAATTTCCCCGGCTTTTCTGACAGCCGGCGTGGAGAGTTTGACGGTGGGCGGGGCTGGAACCCGGAAATGTCCGCACGTTCTGTCCAGCGGTGACGTGGACTGTGAGCCGATACCGGGTCCATCCAAAACCCATTTGGGTCCTCGTCCTCCTCCTCGTCCGACTCGTCCGAGTCGGACCACATCGACCCGAGTGTTGGAACGGAGGGGGGAGACAGCCAAAAAGCTGCGCGGCCGCCTCCGTGCGTCCACCGCTCTTCCTCCTCGACCAGAAGCGGGGATGAGAGAACCTCCGTATCCGAGCTGTGGTTCCCCCAGCCGGTCTCCGCACAAACTCCGTACATGTGTGTCAGCCCGTCCAGTCCTGGGGCCGCGTCAGACTGACGCTGAGCGAGTCTGATCCGCCTGCGGGATCTGCGATTTCGTGGCCGGGTCATACTGTCACGATGCGGTTCCGGTGGAGGACGCAGACCCAGAATGCAGGCGAACAGACGCAGAGACACAGATGTAAAATAATAATTACTTTAATAAACAAAACAAAAAGACTGAACGGTGCAGTCACTTACAAAACGAGGAAATGATAAATGGCTCCACCAGACATCAGGGAGGAATGGATTGGATTTGAATTATGACCCGGCGAGGAACAGATGAAATGAGAGGGCTTATATACACTGAGGGATAGCGAGTAAACTAAGATGACAACAGGTGAAAGTGATAAGCTATGGACAACAGGTGAAAATGATTAGCGATGAGGCAGGAACTGAGGAGTGAGCAAAAACAGAAAAAAAACATGACAGGCGCAGAGCCAGACAGGCGCAGATCATGACACACTGTGGGCCACTCTGCTCAAAATGCCCGGGCCGATTTTTTGTCCCAGTCCAGCCCTGGATGTCCATATGTGCTCTTGGCACCAGGACACCCTAGGTCGCAGTTCGATGATCGACTTTGTTGTCGTCTCATCTGATCTGCGGCCGCATGTCCTGGACACTCGGGTGAAGAGAGGGGCGGAGCTGTCAACTGACCACTACCTGGTGGTGAGTTGGCTCCGATGGTGGGGGAGGATGCCGGTCAGACCTGGCAGACCCAAACGTATTGTGAGGGTCTGCTGGGAACGTCTGGCAGAGTCTCCCGTTAGGCGGAGCTTTAACTCCCACCTCCGGGAGAGCTTTGAACACGTTCCGAGGGAGGCGGGGGACATGGAGTCCGAGTGGGCCATGTTCCGCGCCTCTATTGTCGAGGCGGCTTATCGGAGTTGTGGCCGCAAGGTTGTTGGTGCCTGTCGTGGTGGCAACCCTCGAACCCGGTGGTGGACGCCGGCGGTGAGGGATGCTGTCATGCTGAAGAAGGAGTCCTATTGGGCCTTTTTGGCCTGTGAGACCCCGGAAGCAGCAGATAGGTACCGGCAGTCCAAGCAGCATGCAGCTCGGGTGGTTGCTGAGGCAAAAACTCGGGCGTGGGAGGAGTTCGGAGAGGCCATGGAGAATGACTTCCGTACGGCTTCGAGGCGATTCTGGTCCACCATCCGGCGTCTCAGGGGGGGAAAGCGGTACGCGACCAACACCATTTATAAAATAAATAATAAATAAAATAAATGTCCATTCCTGTCATCTGTGTATGTTCCCATACACAGACGAAATTCGGCTCTGCATTTAACCCAACCACCACCAGGTGGTGCAGTGAGCACCCATGGAAGGCGCCCGGGGAGCTGGGGAAATAGTGTGCACTCATAGACACCCCAAGGTGTGTAGTGGCCGGGGTTAGAACTCGAACCTGGGACCTTTGGGTTTCAAGTCGTAAGCCCTGCCACTACACCATGGTGGGGATGGCGTGCTGTTGACCTCAACTCGGGATGTTGTGAGTCGGTGGGGCGGAATACTTCGAAGACCTCCTCAATCCTACTGGCACGTCTTCCACTGAGGAAGCGGAGCCTGGGGACTTTGGGTCGGGCTCTCCAATCTCTGGTGCTGAGGTCGCCGAGGTGGTTAAAAAGCTCCGCGGTGGCAAGGCTCCGGGGGTGGATGAGATTCGTCCTGAGTTCCTTAGGGCTCTGGATGTTGTGGGGTTGTGTTGGCTTACACGACTCTGCAATATCGCGTGGACATCGGGGGCAGTTCCCTTGGATTGGCAGACTGGGGTGGTGGTTCCCCTATTCAAAAAGGGGGACCGTAGGGTGTGTTCCAACTATAGGGGGATCACACTCTTAAGCCTCCCTGGTAAGGTCTATTCAGGGGTTCTGGAGAGGAGGGTCCGTCGGATAGTCGAACCTCGGATTCAGGAGGAGCAGTGTGGTTTTCGTCCTGGTCGTGGAACACTAGACCAGCTCTACACCCTCAGCAGGGTCCTGGAGGGTGCGTGGGAGTTTGCCCAACCAGTTTACATGTGCTTTGTGGACTTGGAAAAGGCATTCGACCGCGTCCCTCGGGGGGTTCTGTGGGGGGTACTCCGGGAGTATGGGGTACCAGGCCCTTTGATACGGGCTGTTAGGTCCCTGTACGACCGGTGTCAGAGCTTGGTCCGCATCGCTGGCAGTAAGTCAGGCTCGTTTCCTGTGAGAGTTGGACTCCGCCAAGGTTGCCCTTTGTCACCGATTCTGTTCATAACTTTTATGGACAGAATTTCTAGGCGCAGCCAAGGTGTTGAGAGGATCCGTTTTGGTGGCCTTAGAATCGCTTCTCTGTTTTTTGCAGATGATGTGGTCCTATTGGCTTCATCAGTTCGTGATCTACAGCTTTCGCTGGAGCGGTTTGCAGCTGAATGTGATGCGGCCGGGATGAGGATCAGTTCCTCCAAATCCGAGGCCATGGTCTTGAGCCGGAAAAGGGTAGCATGCCCTCTCCGGGTCGGGGAGGAGGTCCTGCCCCAAGTGGAGGAGTTTAAGTATCTCGGGATCTTGTTCACGAATGAGGGAAAACTGGAGCGTGAGATCGATAGGCGGATAGGTGCAGCGTCCGCAGTGAAGCGGGCGCTGTACCGGTCTGTCTTGGTGAAGAGAGAGCTGAGTCACAAGGCAAAGCTCTCAATTTACCGATCGATCTACGTTCCCACCCTCATCTATGGTCATGAGCTCTGGGTTATGACCGAAAGAACAAGATCTCGGATACAAGTGGCTGAAATGAGTTTTCTCCGCAGGGTGGCTGGACTCTCCCTTAGAGATAGGGTGAGAAGCTCAGTCATCCGGGAGGGACTCGGAGTAGAGCCGCTGCTTCTCCACATCGAGAGGAGCCAGTTGAGGTGGCTCGGGCATCTGGTTAGGATGCCTCCTGGACGCCTCCCTGGTGAGGTGTTCCGGGCATGTCCCACCGGGAGGAGACCCAGAGGAAGACCCAGGACACGCTGGAGGGACTATGTTTCTCGGCTGGCCTGGGAACGCCTTGGGATTCCCCCAGAGGAGCTGCTCCAAGTGGCTGGGGAGAGGGAAGTCTGGGCCTCCCTACTTAGGCTGCTACCCCCGCGACCCGACCCCGGATAAGCGGACGAAAATGGATGGACGGATGGATGAAATACATTTGGTGTTGCTGTGAAACAGGCATTGCTAAATGAATGTGTGCTTTCCTTTAGTTTGAATAAAACAGTTGCACTAAGTTTCACCTTCTTTATTTCAATAAGATACATTGTTTAATGTCTAATGAGAAGTTCTACTGCAAATAAAAAAACAGATGTAGTAATTGTTTTTTGGCAACTTACCAGTTTAGTTTTTTTATTGACAAGTACAAAACTTAAAAACATGCATGTTGCTGTATTGTTCCTCCTCCAGGAGGAGACTGATAAAAGTTCAGAATAAAAGCTATAATTATAAACTAAAAACAGTTGAAACTGAATACAATATGAGAACTGTGGGCGATTTGATGTCTTTTAATGAAAATGATTGGCTGCAGAATAAATACCAGAATAAATACCAGATAAAAAAAAAAACACTCTTCAACAAGAAATGATGGGCAGTTTCTGATTTTAAACAAACTGGAACAGATTCATCATGTGGGACCGCTGGATGACCACTGGACGACCGCTGGACGACTGGAGCAAGCAGCAAACCCCTCCGGAATCCAAGACGATGGAACTTGGCCCTTCACTCGTCTGTACCATAAAAAAAAATAAAAAAAAAGAAGAATAAACTGTCATGTTTGCATCACAAAGTGTAAAATAAGACCAAGTTTGCTACTCAAAGTAGAAAAAATACAGTTGCTCCTAAAATTTTTACTCATTCACAAAGATATACTGTATGTTCAGTTTTATATTGATTTCAGTAACTTTATCATAGATATACTTTAATATTTTTGAATTATTGTGCCAGGTGCTTTTGTCATTACCTGTTGTTCTTCTGCTCCTGCCTCTCAGAGTAAGTGTGTCTTGGCAACTTCAGCGTGGGTGACGAGTCTGTGTTTGACTTGTGTGCAGGCCTTCCTGAAAATATAAATATTTCAATAGAACAAATGTAGTAATAACCAAAAGATGAACTTGTGTTATGGAATATTTTCTGTACAGACAGCATCCCACTGCTTTATTCACATGAGAGTACAGTAACAGGGACCTACAATCAAAACAGTACAAACAATACAGTATATGTATGTACAGTATGTATGTATATACTGTATATACAGTGTGCATACAGTATACACATACACACAGTATATGTATGTACTGCAAATGTATTACACACACATGTGTTTATATTATTTATCCACAGATTTGTTTAGTAAATGCTTTAACAGATGCTAACGCTACATGCTAAGCTAACACAGTTAGTAGACGATGCTAAATCATGAAGAAAAAAATAAACAACAGCTCCAATACAGAGAAAATTATACTCTCACATTGTTCTGAAATTGTTTCACAAAATGATTTATGTAGAATATTTTGTTTACCGGAGAAAACGTGATCTGAACACGACGTCTTCGAGAGCAGATCCGAGCAGAGGAGGGGCAGCTGTCAGCTCCTCCGATGGAGATAAATCCTTCACGTTTACTTATTTTTGGGATTAAGTGAAAACTGCACTTTGAACAAACGTCTACCCGACAGGAACACCCACTAACCCAACACGAAGTAACCATTGCAATTAATTAGAAATAAACGAAACAAAAAAAACAAACGTGAAACATACACAGCCAGTAGACTGGGCTCTGCTGCGCTCACTTCCGGCG
This sequence comes from Garcialebias charrua, assembly GCA_038048925.1. NCBI lineage: Eukaryota > Metazoa > Chordata > Actinopteri > Cyprinodontiformes > Rivulidae > Garcialebias > Garcialebias charrua. The sequence continues at coordinate 30,987 of JBBPBX010030794.1, forward strand.
GAAGTCGTACACATAATTCGCGCAAGGCATCATGGGGGCTAGGAATAAGGTGGATAGTGTACAATTTTTTCTTGTTTATTGTTAATAATTTGACAAAACGTATTAAACACCGGTGCGTATTTTCCTCCGGCGAATACGGTAGATATCTGTGGAAGCACGGCTCAAAGATTCTGGATGTGGAACGCCTCATGGAGCTAAAAAAGAACAACACATTTTTAATCACCTTACAAACAAACATAATTGAGAAACATTACTGTTTTATCACCTTGTTGATCTGTCAAACAGATGACCCAGTGCAAAATACAGCATCACAGAGCTGATGACCATGATATTCATTCACCAAGTACATATTATTTTATAAATACCTTTGATCCATAACATTATTTGCAGCAAAAGAACACCATGTCTAAAACATCGTAAACCAGTACAACAGCTAAAATTAGCACCTGCAAGTCTCCATTGGTTTTTGATGTTACTGTCTTTCTTATCCGAGTTCATAAGAGTTCACACACTCTGCGGTGTTCATAAGAAACACTAGATTTTTAGCATTTAAACGCAATTACAACACAAAATAGCGTTGATCAGCAACAGATAAAAATGCCAAAACCTTATGTGGGGCCACAACGAAGCAACGCTGCAGGCCGCAATATACAGCACACGAAGAAACGCGTCATATACTCAAAAGATAAATTATGGAATGGAAAGGTGTAAAATGGTACTCGCCTCCAAACGGATTGTACCCTGATGGTGTACGGGTAGGTGGACATCAGTTTGAAGAGCTTTGTTGGAACATCGTTGCTCTTCTATGCTAATGCTAGTGCTATGTTGCTAATCGCTAATCCAACCCCTGAGCTCGACTGCAGGGGGAGTGACCTTCTCGGGGGCGTGGCTCCACTTTTATAGTCAGGCAGCAAAGGCTGTGACAAAAGCGTGCAAAAAAAGTCACTGCGAATCATAGACAAATGAGAGAATTAGGGTGCAGTACCACAGTTCAACCCATAGGACTACCGTAAACACGTTTTTAGACCAAATATTGCCGATTTAAACAAATACGAACAATTACATGAAAATTAACATAGACATAGTGCTATGAAACATTTTAAACACATTCTAGGGAGTTTATCAGCTAAAAAAAAGTTAAATTTGAGGTTAGTTCCTCTTTAACACCAACATATTACTACAAAAAACAATTTTAAAGGGAGAAAAAAAATTCAAGTTATTCTGTTCTGAACAAAGGACTGCCTGTGATAAAAGTTATTTTTTAATTTCAACCTTTTTAATTTAACAAAGTTAATTAACAGCTAAATCACCCTTCCAATGTCAACCTTTAGGAGTTCTTTTCATTTAATTTATTTGATAGGGACAGACACACATCGACATAGACAAACTGAGTAAAACAGCAGTCCCATGTTTGCATCATAGTGCAATAGCAACAGCTAATTCGCAGCACTTGTCCCTAGATGGGCTTTTAAGAAGAAAAAAAACAAACAAATAAATAAAATCTAAAAATTGAAGTGGTAGTCCTTAAAAATAGCACAACATAAGGAATACAAAACAGAGAAGTGTAATATGTCAAAAATGGGTACAGTTCTGTTTTACTGCTGTTATAAATGACAATTTATAAACTTTATTGTTGCTAAAAAAATACTTGCACATTAAAAACCACATGATTGGTAATAATACAGGCAAACCACCTGTTATAGAGAAGGCAGCATTTATATTTCATAATTATTTTTACACCGTATGTCCTTCCTGACGCAACCACAGCCCTCTGTGTGAAGTAGAGATCTGCTATCTAGGGCTCCCAGAGAAACAGATGGTGGGAATTAAGGGCCTTGCTCAAGGGCCCAGAGTGGAGCAAATGAGGGTGGAAGCAGGTGTGTTTCACCATTCCCGCCCACATGTTGATGTTGTCAGTACCAGGAGTTGAAATGGCGATCTTCTGATCACAGGCCCACATTCTTTAACCTCTGCGCCACCACTCCTACAATAATGATTTAATACATTGTAGGATTTAAATTTGCAGATATTGATGATGAACTACAAACACCTAAAACTGACCCCTTCACATAGATAACATTTGGAAGGTTTTGGAAAAAAAAAAAATCACACGTTAAACAGAGACACACCTTTGTTATAGTTTTGTTCAACTATGCCTATTGTAGTATCCTGATGCATGTTCTATAATCCAGGTAGAAAAAAAAAGAAGTTAAGTCTGGTACTCTGGACGTTTATACAATGTTTTGTTTTTTGGACCCGTCCAGAGGACCCTCTCCAGCTAATATACTGTAGCACAGGGGTCATCAACCTTTTTGAGACTGAGAACTACTTCAGTGGGACAAATTTGCATGGCTCAACTGTAATTATAGTATTAGTAATAATACATTTACACACGTGAATACATGACTGCCTGATCACATCTGATCAGTATTATTAAAGACTCCACACAATGATTATCAGTAATGATTTAGCTTGGTAAATATGATAAATTATTATTGATAATTAGTGATTAGAACTCTCAATCGAGAACTTGAATCCTCAGTTTGAATCTTCTTGGGCTCTTCTGTACGACTGTAAATTGTCCTTAGCCAAAGGTGGGCATATAACCGCTAGGGACCGCTAATGCGCTAATCCGCTTACAGCGGACCTAACGTTTTTGTCAGCGTAACAGCGGAGTGACTAACTTTTATAATTCATAAGCGGATTTGTGCTATTTTTATTTAAAATGCAGTACCGCTAATAACTAATTATCTATCAGTAAAAACGAATAAACTTATTTACAGGCTCTTATGCTGGCTCCGTAGCTGCTTGTTTTACCTTTTTCCCCCTTGCTCCCTCACCGTAAAGGGCAGAGAGGAGGGAGGGTTGGAAGGGGAGAACAGACGCGGATCTACCATGTAGGCAAATTATGCCGTTGCTTGGGGCCCCAAATCAGCAAGGGCCCCGGCCCCGCCCCGCCCCGGCCAGTCACCTACATCACTAACATTGCTCATGCTTGTTAATGTACATTTAACATAAAAATAATTATAGCTACGATGAAAACTATCATTAAAAACTCAATACAAAAACCGGTCGATTTCTGTATCCCCCTACTAAAAATGGACTATTCCATCTTGACATCTTCCGGGTCAAAGGTGAACTCGGGTGCTAACGTTTATGGCTAGCTGTTTGCGCTCAGTCTCTTCATAAATCCGCAGAGCTGTTTCAAGCCAAATTAACGCGGCCGAAGGATTGTATTGTGTTTTGTGTCCACCACTCGACGTTGAGTCGTTTGTTTTATTTATTTGGGTTCCTTTTATGTAGAAATGCGGTGGCGACACGCCCGTGTATTTGAGATTTAAAAGTGGTCTTAGGGATTAAAAGATCATTCTCATTTTGTTAATTTCGTGGCCTAATAGAATATATGTACGTAAAGTATTAAATAAATCCTTTGATTTTTGTAATTTCATCCTTTCAAAATCAAATCAAAGACAGGAACATATCTGCATTGGTTTTTGCCAGGATTCCAACAGATTCTGAAAACCATCCAGAGAGGTCAGTACCGAGAGCTTCAGATCTTTTTGTAAGATATTCCAGGAAGCAGGAGCAGAGTTAGCCTGGTTAAAACCAGACCCTTGTCCTTCACTTCGCTTTGTACTAGGGTCTGGGACTTCTCTCATAGACAAGGATTTCTCCGGTCGATTTTTGACCGGACCAATCAGAGAACAGAAGGCGGATTCCCAGACCAATCAGAGAACAGAAGGCGGAGTTTTGAACAACATCGACTGACGTCGTCAGTTAAAATGGCTGCCGCCACGAAGGAATTTTCATGAAAACAAGGTAAAAAACTATTATTTCTTTGCTGAGAAAAAAAATATTTCTTAGATGACATTATATCAGAAGTGTTCCTGAGCTTAACAGTTCCTAAATCAATTCACGAAATGGTCAAATCTGCTGGATTTAAATGGTTTCGGTTTGACATTT
>JBBPBX010030795.1:0-34948 GCA_038048925.1 Garcialebias charrua
CATTAATGTTGATAGTTCATTACGAAATATTAAGAAAAATACCACAGATATTTGCCAAGAATTTTATGATCGAGTAGAGAAAAAGTATAATGATTATTTGCAAAATTATAGTTTGTAGTGATTCATTATCAGCACTGTTGAGCATTGCAAAGGGAAGCTCATGCAATCAACACATTTTGTATGAGATTCTTTTTGTTCATCAAAGACTATGTGAACAAAATAAAAATCTAGTAATTATGTGGACTCCTGCCCATGTGGGTATATTAGGCAACGAAAGGGCAGATAAGTTGGCTAAAGAAACTGTTAAAAAAGTAGACATTGATATGCCGATAAAGTTAACTAAATCTGAAGGAAAAAGTATAGTTTGGAACGAAAGCAAGAAATTATGGAAAATGAGATGGGATAATGAGACAAAAGGGAGACATTTATATAGGATACAAAATACAGTTGATGTTAATAGATTCAGAGGAATAAATAGGAGGGAGGAGATAATTATAAATAGAATAAGAACTGGGCATAGTTTATTGAATGACACTCTTTTTAAAATGGGGAAACATCTTACTGGTTTATGTGATTGGTGTAATGCCGCAGAAACAATAGAACATGTTTTTAATAATTGCAGGAAATATGTGGGTCATAGGAGAATATTGAGAATGGAAATTGGTCATAATAGGGAACTAAAGTTGGAAGAAGTCGCTGCTCAGCTGAGTAGTGATGAAGGGAAAAGAAAGATATTTCGTTTTTTAAAAAATACTGGACTCAATATGAGAATTTGAGAAAATAAATTAATATATAAGTACCAAGAGATGGCAGTAGTGCAACAATGATGGATGCAAGCTGCCGTTAAAAACCAAAGAAGAAGAAGAAGAACAACACAAGAAGAAGAGTGACCGGAAGTACCTTTTTTTTGTTTTTTTTTTCCACCGTAGTTGAAATTCACGTGGAAAATCAAAACAATTTGGCAGCTGGCTTCAAGTAAGTACTTCTTTTACGCTAACGAAGATTGGAAATTTCGTCTGTACCCGTTCCGAAACTATTATTTAAAGGAAACTTTGGCTAACAGATGAGGAGACATCAGGCTGAACAACGAGAGGAAGTGGCTGCTGAAGAAATGTCCGAGTTTCTGGAAACAACAGATGCAGATTATAAAGAGGAACGATGTCGTTTAAAGGTCAAACTGCAACACAACAAACCCCAAGTGGTCCCTGCAGGTGTTCAGCAGAAGGTGCTGATTAATTACACCTAAGCCTCAAATTTCCGCCTGGCAATTTTTACTTGTTTTTCACTAGAAAATATGAAGAAAATGTTCTATGGACAAGTGCTTCAGCACATTTGTTCAGAATATTTAGATCTTTCAATATCTGGCATTATTTTACATTATACTTGTTAAAAAACAACTATTAAACTGTTTAGCATCAAGAAAAAACAATAAGCGAAATTAGATTTTAGAGATTTTATGCAAATAAAACACTGCATTTGAACATGCAGTACAGATTTTGCATCATAAATTAACAATTTCAACACTATAGAACATATTTACAATGTTTTTTTTATTCTCACTTATTTTTACAAATAAGAAACAGACTAACAATTCAAATTATTTACAGGCGAATTTCCCCTCCCTACATTTTCTCATTATCTTCTACACAAACAAAGTACAAACTGATGAATAGTATATGTTATAGACTTGATATACTATTCCAAAAACAAAATAAAATATAAAAAATGAAATAAAACTATATCCTATTATATGTACCCAGTATAAAACAATTATCCACCAAATAACAGCCCTCATTCATTCAGAAATAAAATTCAAAAAGTTATTAGATTGTTAGATCAAATGTTTTTTCAGCTTTTTCTTCAGAAGAACAAAAAGAAACTTCTCCAAATTCAAATCATCCAGGAATCTCTTTATTGTCTTTTTATTCCTTGATTTGACATAGTTTTATCTGAATCTCTGCTCTGCTGCGCATGTTTTTCCTGCTCAAGCTGCACTCTGTTCGTGCTGAAGACAAAAGACTCGCTTTCCCAGGCGCGTGCAGCTCTGGGAGAGTGACTACCGTAACTGTAGCAAAAAGAGCCTAAAAGCGCACCTTTTTTTCTTTCAGACACCGTTTGAATTTTTCTGATAGCACAAACGGTTGCAGAGTTACGGTAATCTAAAAATAGTTTGGGAAAACGTGTGGAAAAAGTGTCTGCAGAGACACCGGCGTTTTAATAGGGTTAAAGAAGAAGCTCCTGAAGTACGTTCTTTCTTCTTCCTCTTTGGTTTTTAACGGCAGCTTGCATCCATCATTGTTGCACTACTGCCATCTCTTGGTACTTATATATTAATTTATTTTCTCAAATTCTCATATTGAGTCCAGTATTTTTTTAAAAACGAAATATCTTTCTTTTCCCTTCATCACTACTCAGCTGAGCAGCGACTTCTTCCAACTTTAGTTCCCTATTATGACCAATTTCCATTCTCAATATTCTCCTATGACCCACATATTTCCTGCAATTATTAAAAACATGTTCTATTGTTTCTGCGGCATTACACCAATCACATAAACCAGTAAGATGTTTCCCCATTTTAAAAAGAGTGTCATTCAATAAACTATGCCCAGTTCTTATTCTATTTATAATTATCTCCTCCCTCCTATTTATTCCTCTGAATCTATTAACATCAACTGTATTTTGTATCCTATATAAATGTCTCCCTTTTGTCTCATTATCCCATCTCATTTTCCATAATTTCTTGCTTTCGTTCCAAACTATACTTTTTCCTTCAGATTTAGTTAACTTTATCGGCATATCAATGTCTACTTTTTTAACAGTTTCTTTAGCCAACTTATCTGCCCTTTCGTTGCCTAATATACCCACATGGGCTCCTGAAGTACGTGCACCCACTACCTGTACTTAATTTAATTAGTAATAAACATCAGCAGTAAAGTTACTTTTGTTTGCTTGGTGTGGACCAACAGGATCCAGAGACGCTCAACATAAAAGAGGAAGAGGAGGAACTGTGGACCAGTCAAGAGGGAGAGCAGTTTTGTGTGAAAAAGGAGACTGATGACACCGGGTTTGCATTCACTGCTGTTCCTTGGAAGAATGAGGAAGAAGAGGAGAAGCCTCTGTTTTTACAGCTTCATCAGCACCAAGTAAAAGAGGAAGATCTTCCAAACAGCAGCTCAGCTGACCAGATGAAAACAGCAACTGGTGGAGAGGAATGTGGAGAAGGAGAAACTACCAGGAACCCAGATCTAAATACTTATGGAGATGATTGCAGCTCTTCAGAGACTGAAGTCAGTGATGAAGGTGATGAGGTGAAGGACTCTGACTCTCAGATAAAAGACTTGTCAGACTCTGGGTCAGAACCTGAAGACGGTGACAAAGACTGGAAGGAGAGCAGAGCTCCTGAGTCAGACGTACACACTGTCAACAAGTCTTGCAGCTTCACTGAGCATGGGAAACAATTTCACAAGACGAGTCAGTCAGTGACGTCTTCAAGTTGTTTGGTTATCGAGGAACATTTAAAAGTGAAGAAAACTGGAGGCTCATCAAGAAAAAACAGTCAAGACAGAACTCATTTAGTTGTGAAGACTGTGGAAAAATATTTAACCAAAATGGTAGTCTAAAGAAACACATGATAGTTCACACAGGACAGAAAACATTTGCTTGTGATCTTTGTGGACAAAGGTTTGGACTGAAGTCAAATTTAAACAGACACATGATAGTTCACACAGGACAGAAAACATTTGCTTGTGATGTTTGTGGACAAAGGTTTGGACTGAAGTCAACTTTAAACACACACATGATAATTCACACAGGACAGAAAGCATTTGCTTGTGATCTTTGTGGACGCAGGTTTGGACAGAAATCAACTTTAAACACACACATGATAATTCACACAGGACAGAAAACATTTGCTTGTGATCTTTGTGGACAGAGGTTTGGACTGAAGTCAAATTTAAACACACACATGATAGTTCACACAGGACAGAAAACATTTGCTTGTGATGTTTGTGGACAAAGGTTTGGACTGAAGTCAACTTTAAACAAACACATGATAGTTCACACAGGACAGAAAGCATTTGCTTGTGATCTTTGTGGACGCAGGTTTGGACAGAAATCAACTTTAAACACACACATGATAATTCACACAGGAGAGAAAGCATTTGCTTGTGATCTTTGTGGACGCAGGTTTGGACAGAAGTCACATTTAAACAGACACATGATAGTTCACACAGGACAGAAAGCATTTGCTTGTGATCTTTGTGGACAAAGGTTTGGACGGAAGTCAACTTTAAACGAACACATGATCAGGGCCGGCCCAAGGCATAAGTAAACTAACGAGCGGCTGCTTGGGGCCCCGTGGCCACTAGGGGGCCCCCTAAGTGGAAGCACAGGTTTTTAGGAAGTTAGTGAAGTGTTGAGGAAGAAGTAACATAAGCAGGTCAAATGTGTGTAAAGGTTGTTCAATATTTTTTAAGTTCAGATTTAGCAAATTGTTGCATACATATGCATAGTTTTAATAAACAATTATTCAACTAAAAAAACAACTTTAAAACCATTTTACGTGGTTTCAAGTAATTGTTCCTTTATCGGTACATAAAAAAGAAAACAACAACAACAAAAAACAGGAACATGTCTGCAAAAACCAATGCAGACATGTTCCTGTTTTTGATTTTCTACATCTGCCTTATAATCTGTCTGTTTTTCTACTTTGATATCTTTGTTTTAACTTGTTAAAAAAAAATCTGTATTTCTCTCTTTTGTTTATCTATTGTTGATTGTTCAAGGAAAATGTACTGTTGCTGTTGTCATCATTCTTTAGTTTGTAGACAGGTCTCTCTTGTAAACGAGTCCTCGAGGCTCAATGAGATTAACCTGACTAAATCACATCTGTTTTTAACATAAATCTATTTTCTTTAAAAAAAAAAAGGTTTGACAGAGGAATCGTTCATGTACATCAGTTATTCAACAAAGACGGCAACACTTACACTCTTATAGTGAATTTTTAACTACATATATCTTTCCAGTACTACCGAGAGAATTTGCAATTGTGTTTGATGCCATTCCATCTGGTGTGAAAATATTGATGTCAAATCCTGTACAAAACAGTACGGACTATTTAACAGAAGAATTATTCATTGGAAACTCTGACCCATTTTTAAGCGAAAAAACAAATAAATGTATTAGATAATTAATAATTAGAGAATATATCAGTAAACCTGCTTCTATATTCTTCTGGGATAATTCATTTAATGATATCTGTTGGAAAAATGTTCTGTTACCTAGAAAATACTTTAAAACTAATAAGATTCGAGAAGTGTCCCTAAAGATTCTGCATACCAGTAAATGTTATCCTGTAAACTATATAATCTCCAAGTACCGTCCGAACGTAGACCCAATGTGTTCACTCTGCCACAGCTCTGAGGAGACCATCATCCATCTCTTCTGGGACTGTTCTTATACTCAGGTGTTCTGGAAAGACATTTTCCTGTTTGTAAATAGAAAGTTAGAAATTGACCTACCATTTGATGCTAAAACTATCTGTTTGGTTTCTTTTATTCGAATATTTCAAGTAAGAAAGTTTTTGTTGTAAATTTAATACTAATATTAGCCAAATTTTACATCCACAGCTGTTAATTCTCCATGCTAAAACCTAGATTTATAGTGTTTTTTACTAAATCTCTTCTTACTTATCTACTTTAAAGTATTGTACCAATGCAAAAGCTCTAAAAACTAAAACACTTTGTAACGAATTTCTGTTAAGCTGCCCAAAACATACTTTCATGTGATTATTAGCCTTTTTTGTAATTTTTGTTATGCATGCCTTATGTCTCGAGCCATGTTTGTCATTGTAGGATTTTGTTGTACCTGTTTTGTATTAAAAAAAAATTAACCTGCCTAAATAAAGGTTGAATGAAAAAAAAGAAAAGATGTTTCACAAACAATAACGCAAAGCGATTCTGTTCGCCCTTGTCGGCCACCGTAGTTCAAACCCACGTGGAAAATCAAAACAATATGGCGGCCAACACCGGCTTCAAGTAAGCTCGTTCCAACCATAGATACACATAATATTTAAATGTGTAGGGAAAAAAATTGGCATAAATTAATTTCATATCACCAATAATAATACTATTTATGATGAAATAGTATTAAATATTTATTAGCATTGTAACATATGTCAGTTAATTTCGCTGGAAATAAACATGTATTTAGAAATAGATGTAAATATAATCTTATTGTGTATACTGCTAGTGCAATACAGTGTCTACATAACGTTATTTTCATGTGAACGTCCATCTTAAGTATACCATATTATAACAACATCTCTCACATTTATAACAAACCAAACCGTTTTAAAATCGGATGGAAATTAAGCAAGTTATGGTTATTTTAATAGTGAATGCACCATTCACATTCATGTTAAGAGTGGGCGTTCTGTCTGTCCCAAGATGGCCGCCGTCTGACGATGTCGGTCTCCATTGGCCAACAGCGGGGCTGTCTTATCTAGTGTTTATTATATCTATGGCTAAAACAACACAAGAAGAAGAGTGACCGGAAGTACCTTTTTTTGGTTTTTTTTTCCACCGTAGTTCAAATTCACGTGGAAAATCAAAACAATTTGGCAGCTGGCTTCAAGTAAGTACTTCTTTTACGCTAACGAAGATTGGAAATTTCGTCTGTACCCGTTCCGAAACTATTATTTAAAGGAAACTTTGGCTAACAGAGATGAGGAGACATCAGGCTGAACAACGAGAGGAAGTGGCTGCTGAAGAAATGTCCGAGTTTCTGGAAACAACAGATGCAGATTATAAAGAGGAACAATGTCGTTTAAAGGACAAACTGCAACACAACAAACCCCAAGTGGTCCCTGCAGGTGTTCAGCAGAAGGTGCTGATTAAAGAAGAAGCTCCTGAAGTACGTGCACCCACTACCGGTACTTAATTTAATTAGTAATAAACATCAGCAGTAAAGTTACTTTTGTTTGCTTGGTGTGGACCAACAGGATCCAGAGACCCTCAACATAAAAGAGGAAGAGGAGGAACTGTGGACCAGTCAAGAGGGAGAGCAGTTTTGTGTGAAAAAGGAGACTGATGACACCGGGTTTGCATTCACTGCTGTTCCTTGGAAGAATGAGGAAGAAGAGGAGAAGCCTCTGTTTTTACAGCTTCATCAGCACCAAGTAAAAGAGGAAGATCTTCCAAACAGCAGCTCAGCTGACCAGATGAAAACAGCAACTGGTGGAGAGGAATGTGGAGAAGGAGAAACTACCAGGAACCCAGATCTAAATACTTATGGAGATGATTGCAGCTCTTCAGAGACTGAAGTCAGTGGATGATGAAGGTGATGAGGTGAAGGACTCTGACTCTCAGATAAAAGACTTATCAGACTCTGGGTCAGAACCTGAAGACGGTGACAAAGACTGGAAGGAGAGCAGAGCTCCTGAGTCAGACGTACACACTGTCAACAAGTCTTGCAGCTTCACTGAGCATGGGAAACAATTTCACAAGACGAGTCAGTCAGTGACGTCTTCAAGTTGTTTGGTTATCGAGGAACATTTAAAAGTGAAGAAAACTGGAGGCTCAATCAAGAAAAAACAGTCAAGACAGAACTCATTTAGTTGTGAAGACTGTGGAAAAATATTTAACCAAAATGGTAGTCTAAAGAAACACATGATAGTTCACACAGGACAGAAAACATTTGCTTGTGATGTTTGTGGACAATGGTTTGGACTGAAGTCAAATTTAAGCACACACATGATAGTTCACACAGGACAGAAAACATTTGCTTGTGATGTTTGTGGCCAAAGGTTTGGACGGAAGTCAACTTTAAACAGACACATGATAGTTCACACAGGACAGAAAACATTTGCTTGTGATCTTTGTGGCCAAAGGTTTGGACGGAAGTCAAATTTAAACAGACACATGATAATTCACACAGGACAGAAAGCATTTGCTTGTGATCTTTGTGGACAAAGGTTTGGACGGAAGTCAACTTTAAACGAACACATGATCAGGGCCGGCCCAAGGCATAAGTAAACTAACGAGCGGCTGCTTGGGGCCCCGTGGCCACTAGGGGGCCCCCTAAGTGGAAGCACAGGTTTTTAGGAAGTTAGTGAAGTGTTGAGGAAGAAGTAACAAGCAGGTCAAATGTGTGTAAAGGTTGTTCAATATTTTTTAAGTTCAGATTTAGCAAATTGTTGCATACATATGCATATCTAAAAAGGTTAAGTCTGGTCCTCTGGACATTCAAAAAATAAAACAAAACAAAGCAAAAAAAATGTAGAAACGTTTCGTCTTTCGTCCGAAAGACTTCCTCAGTCTGAGTTGCTTCTTCTTCTTCTTCTTCTTCTTTTCTATCATGGCGGATCGCAAGCAACGTAAAGGTGCATACCGCCACCTACTGTACATGAGTGTGCAGCAACACTACCTTACATCAATTAAATTCTATTCTTTAAGCCTGTCCGTTGAAGAAAAATAAATAACGCCCTTCTTATTCTACAAATATCCAATATGTCTCCTTCACTTCCTAATATACCTTGAAGACTCCATTCTCGACCTGCCCTACTAACCACACTCCGCAATCCCTCCCTTTCTTGTTCATATGTTTCACAATACATCAACACATGTTCTACATCTTCTTTCACTCCACACCCTTCACATTTATCATCATCCTTCCTCCCTATCAAATATAAAATATCATTGAAATAGGTATGACCTACCCTCAATCTGAGCATTATTATTTCGTCTCGTCTGTTCTTCTCAGCAACATGTCTGTGAAGTACTGACTTTTGTACTTTGTATAATCTCCGTCCTTTCTTATCGTCATTCCAACTCGCTTGCCATTCTTCTATTTCTTTACTCTTAATAAGTGATTTCCCTTCCCCTTTCCCTATAGGAATTGCAAGTGTTATTGCCCCCTCTAAAGCCCTTTTTGCCAGGCTATCTGCCTTTTCATTGCCTTTAACACCAACGTGTGCTGGTACCCAACAGAACCAAACATCAATGCCACCCCTGTGCAATCTAAGTAAACTGTGCTGAACTTCTAACACTAAATCCTTCCTGTTATTACCTTCTCCCTGAATACTTTCTATAACAGCTTTGGAATCTGTGCACACCACCACCCGGTCCGGTCGAACCTCCTCAACCCACTGTAAGCCTAGTATAACAGCCACCATTTCTGCTGTATAGACTGATAGGTGATCCGACAACCGTTTTGAAATGCAAATCTTAAATTCCGGTATATATAGTCCAATTCCCACACATCCCTTCAAATTCTTAGAACCATCTGAATAAATTTTAAGGTAATTAGAATAAGAGTTACTTAAATATATGTCTGTCTCCACACCTAGTTCAGTTAAATTCCAATCATTTTTCAGTTTAAGTATGTTCATGTCAACATTCACCTCAGGAAATAGCCACGGAGGAATAACACTAAGGGGATTAAACTGTGCCAGTTCCTTATCCGCCAATCCAAACGTTTTAGTCAAGTTGCCTATGATCCATCCAAAGCCATTACACTGAAACGTTGAATATTCCCAACAGTTTTGCAGAATTGTCAAAGTCATAGGTTCATCCTTACTACTCTTAACTTTCATCCAATAGACTAATGATAACTTCTTTCTTCTCATTTCCAGTGTAGTCTCTCCAGTCTCTATTAAAAGAGCATTAATAGGTGTCGTTGTCACAGCCCCTGTGCACACACGTAAAGCCCTACTCTGCAACCGATCTATCTTTTGAAGAGTCGTTTTGGCTGCTGTTCCATATACAAAACTGCCATAATCCACTATTGACCTCATAAGAGCCCTATATATGTTCAATAAAGACTGTCTATCTGCACCCCAGTTATTTCCAGCCACCGCCTTTAGCAAATTTATAACTTTCTTACATTTCGTTTCCAGATGTTCAATATGTGTTTTCCATGTATAAGAACTATCCAACCATAGTCCTAGATATTTAAATTCAGTCACCCTTTCCAACTGTTGTCCATATAATGTCAATGTTCCAATTTCTACGTTTCTCTTATGTGTAACTACCATATAACACGATTTGCTTGTTGAAAATTTAAAGCCCCAGTCATATGACCATTGTTCTGCTTTACGAATAGCTTTATTAATCTTTCCTACCACATGTTTAATATTCCTACCCCTCATCCATATGACCCCATCATCTGCATATAACGCAGACTTTATACAATTATCATTGTCAGAAAAAATATCATTAATCATAATATTAAATAAAATCGGGCTAATTGCACTACCTTGAGGTATTCCATTTTCCACATTAAACACACTCGAGTAATCAGACCCGACCTTCACTCTTAGTTTTCTATCCCGTAAGAAATTTGCTATCCAATTATACATCCTTCCACCAATCCCCATCAGCTTAAGTTTTATAAGTAAGCCTTCCTTCCATAACGAATCATATGCTTTTTCTATATCAAAAAATACCATAATCATGATTTCCTTCTGAGTCTGAGTTGCTGTGTTCAGCTCAGTCTTATAAATAGCACCCTCTCACAGTGTTACACAACCAGTTGGCTGATGACAGCCTGAAACCAGTTGCTCACATGATCAAGGAGGGCCATCAGCCTAACAATGGATCATTAGCACCCTGATGGTTGTTTGCTATTCAAAGTGGGCTGAGTGATACTAGCAATCACAGCATTGTAAGAGGGGGACAGTTGAACCCGGAGGCCTCCACCCCTGTTTAATGATGGACGGTTTCTTTTCACAAAGATGGCCTCCTTTACTCCTCTCTCATACATATGCATAGTTTTAATAAAATATTCAACTAAAAAAACAACTTTAAAACCATTTTACGTGGTTTCAAGTAATTGTTCCTTTATCGGTACATAAAAAAGAAAACAACAACAACAAAAAAAACAGGAACATGTCTGCAAAAACCAATGCAGACATGTTTCTGTTTTTGATTTTCTACATCTGCATTATAATCTGTCTGTTTTGCTACTTTGATATCTTTGTTTTAACTTGTTAAAAAAATCTGTATTTCTCTCTTATGATTGTCTATTGTTGATTGTTCAAGGAAAATGTACTGTTGCTGTTGTCATCATTCTTTAGTTTGTAGACAGGTCTCTCTTGTAAATGAGTCCTCGAGGCTCAATGAGATTAACCTGACTAAATCACATCTGTTTTTAACATAAATCTATTTTCTTAAAAAAAAAAAGGTTTGACAGAGGAATCGTTCATGTACATCAGTTATTCAACAAAGACGGCAACACTTACACTCTTATAGTGAATTTTTAACTACATATATCTTTCCAGTACTACCGAGAGAATTTGCAATTGTGTTTGATGCCATTCCATCTGGTGTGAAAATATTGATGTCAAATCCTGTACAAAACAGTACGGACTATTTAACAGAAGAATTATTCATTGGAAACTCTGACCCATTTTTAAGCGAAAAAACAAATAAATGTATTAGATAATTAATAATTAGAGAATATATCAGTAAACCTGCTTCTATATTCTTCTGGGATAATTCATTTAATGATATCTGTTGGAAAAATGTTCTGTTAACTAGAAAATACTTTAAAACTAATAAGATTCGAGAAGTGTCCCTAAAGATTCTGCATAAATGTTATCCTGTAAACTATATAATCTCCAAGTACCGTCCGAACGTAGACCCAATGTGTTCACTCTGCCACAGCTCTGAGGAGACCATCATCCATCTCTTCTGGGACTGTTCTCATACTGTACTCAGGTGTTCTGGAAAGACATTTTCCTGTTTGTAAATAGAAAGTTAGAAATTGACCTACCATTTGATGCTAAAACTATACTGTTTGGTTTCTTTTATTCGAATATTTCAAGTAAGAAAGTTTTTGTTGTAAATTTAATACTAATATTAGCCAAATTTTACATCCACAGCTGTTAATTCTCCATGCTAAAACCTAGATTTATAGTGTTTTTTACTAAATCTCTTCTTACTTATCTACTTTAAAGTATTGTACCAATGCAAAAGCTCTAAAAACTAAAACACTTTGTAACGAATTTCTGTTAAGCTGCCCAAAACATACTTTCATGTGATTATTAGCCTTTTTTGTAATTTTTGTTATGCATGCCTTATGTCTCGAGCCATGTTTGTCATTGTAGGATTTTGTTGTACCTGTTTTGTATATATATATATAAAAAAAAAAATTAACCTGCCTAAATAAAGGTTGAATGAAAAAAAAGAAAAGATGTTTCACAAACAATAACGCAAAGCGATTCTGTTCGCCCTTGTCGGCCACCGTAGTTCAAACCCACGTGGAAAATCAAAACAATATGGCGGCCGGCTTCAAGTAAGCTCGTTCCAACTGCACATTTTTCAAACAAATGCATGGTTTTCGTGTTAATTTACCAATACTTATTATATAAATACATCAAGTAAGGTTTCAGATGAGATCTAATTGCTGATGAAGTATAGTTTTGAATTTAGTAAATCGCGCGTTTGCGTCAGTCGCTTTTTTCAAACTCTTAACTATGACTGAATTACTTTCCACGAATAAGTTTATTTTCCAGGATTTTCTTCCATGCTCTGCTGTTTCGTCTGAAAGTTATTTTTTTTTGTTTTGGACTAATGTGTTGTCTTTTCTTTCCATTAAATTTTAGGACGGCGGAGCCTCTGGAATATCACAGGAGCTTTCTGGTTTGGGATTTTCACATTTGTTTATTTGTAACACGTAAACATTTATATTTAAGAGTATTATTTAGCCCGCAAATGTTGAATTTCCAGAAAGAAAACTGTAGACCCGATGGACGGGAGCTGTCTGAATTCAGAACCACGACTTTGAACATTGGTAAGTTGTGAATATTTTGGCCCATTGTCTGAGTCTTTTATTCAGCACACACACTCAGTTTTTTATTATTATTTTATTTTGTTTAGGGTCCATATCTACAGCAGATGGCTCAGCCCTGGTGAAGATGGGAAACACCACGATCATCTGTGGAATCAAAGGGGTGCATTAACAACACAGCGCTTCCAAAACACTTTTTCAAATACAGGTAGTCCTCGACTTACGACGGAGATCCGTTCCTACGCAGCGCCGTAAACCGATTTTCGACGTAAGTTGGAATATACGTACGTACTGCACCATGTACGGTACATGTACAGTACTGTATTACCAAGCACATAGCCTATTCTAACACAGTACCCTAAATAATTATCAAAAAACATACTGTACGTTTGGGAGCCATAATGAAGGGCAAAAAGAGTTAATGGCCTACTAGGATGCTGTTGACGCCGTTCTCCTCGGTCCATCCGCCGTACTTGTACAGTATTCTGTTTTTCGTTTATGACGTAAAACCGCGTTCACAGTACAATACAGTATTCCTCTGCCGCTGCACTGCGTACAGTACAATATTTTCCGCTGCTGCTTTACGTTTACGACGTAAAACCGGTCCATCCGCCGTATTCCGCATTCCGTTTACGACGTAAAACTGCGTTCAGTGTATTCCTCCGCCGCTACGTTTTCGACGTAAAACCGGTCCATCCGCGGTATTTCGCATTCCGTTTACAACGTAAAACCGCGTTCACAGTACAATGCAGTATATTCCTCCGTTGCTACGTTTACGACATATTCCGCATTCCATTTACGGCGTAAAACCACGTTCACAGTACAGTCCAGTGTATTCCTCCGCCGCTACGTTCACGACATAAAACTGGTCCATCCGCCGTATTACGCATTCCGTTTACAACATAAAACCGCGTTCACAGTACAGTGCAATGTATTCCTCCGCCGCTACGTTTACGACACATTCAACATTCCATTTACGACGTAAAACCACGTTCACAGTACAGTCCAGTGTATTCCTCCGCCGCTACGTTCACGACGTAAAACTGGTCCATCCGCCGTATTACGCATTCCGTTTACAACTTAAAACCGCGTTCACAGTACAGTGCAATGTATTCCTCCGCCGCTACGTTTACGACGTATTCCGCATTCCATTTACGACGTAAAACCGCGTTCACAGTACAGTGCAGTGTATTCCTCCGCCGCTACGTTTAAGACGTAAAACCGGTCCATCCGCCGTATTCCTGCACCGCGTACAGTTCAATACTGTATTCTTCTGCCGCTGCGTCACAGCGTTTTTGACGTAAAATTGCGTAACTCGAAATAAGGCTTTTCATATTAAATGGGAGATGCGTCGTAACCACGAAATGTCGCAACTCGAGACCGTCGTAACCCGAGGACTACCTGTACTTTATTGTAACTCTACATCTTCAGCTTACAAAATCCTACATTTTCAGTTCAGCCTATTATAGATGATTTATTGACCAACCATTTTTTGATCCTGCATAAATGAATTGCAGGTCTCTCTCGTAAATTAGTCCTTGAGGCTCAATGAGACTAACCTGTATAAAGGTTCAATAAAAAAAAAAAAAAAAAACATTTTCATTATTTTCCTTAAAACATAACAAACATGTGTCTGTGTGCAGGAGCTGGCCAACCCTACGGTGGATGCACCTGGTAAAGGTTACATTGGTAAGTATGGTGCAAAAGTATCAAGTGCTAATCTATAAAAAAGAAAAGGCGCAGCCTCCTTTTTGTTAAATACAAATTTCCCAAACGTGTGTGAACTTTTGCTCTAAGCTGCTATTTTGATTCAAGTGTTTTGCGTATGTAGCTATAATGGTTATGGTTGTACAGCAATAACAGATGAGGATTCTAATAAACAAAACACTGACTGCAGCGTTCTTTCTGTACTCTTGAAGTGCCCAACGTGGACCTGCCGCCTCTGTGTTCGTCCCGCTTCCGGTCGGGCCCGCCAGGAGAACAGGCCCAGGCTGCTAGCCAGTTCATTGCAGATGTTATTGAAAGGTTGGATAAACCCTCAACATGCTCTTGTAGTTTTCCACTGCGGTTTGCTCACTCGTCGTCGTTGCATGTTTGTGCTGCAGCTCTGAGGTGATCAAGGCAGAAGACTTGTGCATCGACAGAGGAAAGGTGAAAACTTATAAATGAGCACATAAACTAGTGACGACTGTGATTGTTGGGTCATAATTCAGCTGGTTCTTGTTGCAGCTCTGCTGGGTCCTTTATTGTGACATCATGTGTCTCGACTATGATGGGAACATTCTGGATGCTTCTGTCGTCGCCCTGCTGGCTGCCCTGAATAACAGTAAGTGCTTTGAATGTGGAGCAGTCTACAACTAGAGAGGGGAAAACATGGTTACAGGAGTCCCTTGCTACATCGCGGTTTGTTTATCGCGGTTTTTCAAAATTAGATTGGACATGACACACAATTGGCTTATTTTAAATTATTTAGCACCTGCTGCACATTTGTGCAGCCCAGAGCTGCAGAATAAGCTTCCTCATGCAGCTTTGTGCAGTCCATACTGCAGGATAAATTTCCTGCTGCAGTTAAACAGCTGATCAGATGTTCAGTGAGCAGAGCAGAGGGCGTGGCCAAGAGCGCTTATAGGCATGTACCGGTAGGTATCTCTGCAGACAGAAGGCATGGTGTAGTGGCAGAGAATCGGACTTGTTATCCGAAGGACCCAGGTTCGAACCCCGGCCACGGCACACCTTGGGGTGTCTATGAGTGCACATCTATTTTCCCCAGCTCCCCGAGCGCGACAACGCTGCTCACTGCACCACCTGGTGGTGGTTGGGTTAAATGCAGAAGACCAATTTCGTCTGTCAAGTATGGGAACATACACAGATGACAAATGTGACAAATTATTATTATTATTATATCTGGGGGGCCACATCTGATTGAACGAAGCGTATCCGGGGGACACATCTGATTGGACGACAGCAAAATAGGCGTGTCTGGAGGGCCACATCTGATTGGACAGAAAAAAAGCTGTTTGTATTAACCACAGACATATTATGTCTATAGTGTTAACTGGTTCGACATTAGCGGCGTCTCCATAACTTCTCTTTCCACCTTTCTTAACGCAGAACTTCCGGTTACATTTCAAAATAAGAGCAACATAAATAAGTACTGGGGAGGGCTAAATGTTTGTTTTTTTAATACCTAGCCATTACATTAAAGCTGCTATACGTAGTTTTTGGAACACGCTGGAACTTAGAAAAATTTTGAACAGAGACACGTTTCTGGTCCCTCCCCCTTGCTCTCGGCTGAACTGCAGCTCAGCCTCCATAGCTCCGCCTCCACTGCATGTCCTGTCGCAGCCGCTGCGATGTTCTGTTTATATGTTAATCAAACGTTCTAAAAAATAAAATAAAAACATGGAGCGCTGGTCCAGCACACCAGAACACCAGGAAATCTGCAGAGCCTCACGCAGCCACGTTGAACCCTAATTTAATTCGCTCGTGACAGATTCATTCATTTCAGTCATGGAGTCAGCGGAGGAGGAAGCGATCACTTGACTTTTGGCAAAAAAACAAAAGAAAAGTCCAGATCAGGGATGAAGAAGGGGAATTTAATACATTTGTGTCACATACAAAACAGTCCTGCATCGCTTTGCAATCCTTTGAACAAGAACGTGCACGGCCGCTGGGGCTGGAACAGGCGGGGGTGTGGGTTAGGGGCGTGAGAAGCTCTGTTTTTATTGGCTGGTTAAAAACTCTGTTTTTATTGGCTGGTTAAAAACTCTGTTTTTATTGGCTGGTTAACGGCGGGTCACTGTGGGTTTTTAGAAATGCTTTTAGTACCACCTGGAGAAGCAAAGGGACAATAGTTTTTTTCAGAGATTACTTTGTCTAACATCAGTCTGTCAGGAGATAGTGACAGAGTGAAGAAATATGTAAAAAAAATATTTTTAGAAAAGTTACATATAGCAGCTTTAAAAAACAAAATCCGGTTTGGTTGTTGAATAATGTGAAAATAGTTACAATCGATTAATAAAGAAAGAAAAATAAAGTAACCAAAATAATACTTAAACTGGCATTGGGACAAAGGATGTTTCCTTTAACTTCACATTTTCTTGTTCAACCTTTTAAATCAGTCACTGCAGATGAGTGATGGTCAGTTTCTGTAAGATTTCTGCAACTGGACCAGGTACAGTATTTCTGTTTACTGGTTAGCTTCCTCAGCTGTCTCACATTTTAAGGGTCAATCCTACTCCATGTTTCAGCTCCTTTCATAGATCAGCTCTCATAGAAGAGCACTTCTAAAGAGGGAATTTTGTTTTCAGCTTTTGTTTTGGACCATTATCTCGTTACAGGACTCATGATCTTTAATTGAGACCAGACTTTTTGACAAATGGGAGCCGGTTTTGCTTCAGATGCTTCATATTTCATTGTACCCAGACCACACTCAAGCCAACCTGTGTCAGATCCTACAACCCAAGAACAAAAGAGAATCTTCTTGTGTTTGACAGCAGATATGACACTGTTTCTTAGAAACCTTCAGTAAAAAACAAAAAAAGACCTGACGTAACTTACCTAAAGAGCCAGTAAATACAGCTAGCCAATCAGTGTTTGCCCTTTAGAAACACCTATTCTCCAGAAACGCCCACTTTTGGTCTGCAGAGAACACCTTCTCCATGCAGGTGGCAGGGAGCTGAAATCATGACGTTCTGTGTCTTTTAGAGCGTTTAGAGTTTATAAACATTGTTTAGAATATTGCAAGAGTGGGAAGGGTTTAAAACGCCTTTATATATATAAAAACTAAAATAAACTACTACTTGTACTACTATTCCTATTCCGCAGTTTTTCACTTATCGCAGGTCTTCAGGGTACGGATCCCCTGCGATAAATGAGGGACCACTGTATTTGGCTTTCTATTTTTTATGTGGGAATTTTGCAGAGGAGCAAAGGTATTTTTATTTTAGTCATTTAATTTAGTTTCTTCCCAACAGCTCAGCTCCCAGAGGTCACCATCAACAAGGAGACGTGTTTACCAGAGGTGAATTTCGAAAAGAGACACAGTCTCTGTATTCACAAGCATCCAGTCGGCACCTCCTTTTGTGTCTTTGATGAGTAAGTTTACCTCATTCAGGTAAAGTTCTACATTTTTGTTGGTCCTTTCAGTCTGGACTAATTATAACATTTTCCATTTGCAGCTCTGTATTTATTGTAGACCCCACAGCTGAGGAGGAGAGTCTGTCAACTGCACGGCTCACTGTGGTGACGGATGAAGACGATCGACTCTGCTCGCTACACAAACCAGGTCAGAAACAACAAAAAAATCGTTTTTTATAGAAAAAAAAAATGTGTTCTTGGAATATATATGCTTTAGCTCCACTCTCTCTTTGAATTTAATTTTTTATTTTATTTTAGATGTTTTTATATAGGGAACTGTTTAATCTTAATTAAATTTTAATTTTATTTTAGCTGTTTTTATATAAAAGTCCAACCAAGGACTGGGTTTGCAAATTAGCCATATGGCTAGAAATCCTGTGTACAAAACAACGGTTGCTTCGTTTTTAACATGTAACATTGTTTATTGTGCTGTCCTTGTTCAAATAAACTTGAATGAATGAATGAATGAAACGTCTCCAGGTGGATCATCGCTGTCAGGCGAGAAGCTGCAGGAGTGCATCAAGCGAGCAACAACACGACAGAGAGAGATCCAGAAACTCATTGAGAAAGTTACACACAGTGTAAAACCTGCACAATAACACACAGACAAAGGCTTTTATCTAAAAGTTGTATTTCCACTGTCAATATATATTCTTTTTTTTTTTAAACAATAAAACTGCTGACAAAGACTGCTTTAAAAAATTATTTTTTTTCAGTGTCCAGAAATGTCTCACACTCAGCTGAAGTCATGTACGAATACACTCATGGCTCCTGGACTTATTAAAAGGTAACACCTTTCCAAAATATGCTGTACAAAAGCAAACTGTGTTGCATGTTGATTTCGAGTCCTCGTGTGAGCCCCGTGTCCTAACAGAAGACTTCCAACAGACCGAGAGGTAGAGAGCTGCCCCCAGGCAATACTCCAAGATCAAGTTTGCATTTTCACATGTCGCGGTTACGTGGAGGATTTGGTGTCGACAAGCTCAGCTAGGATCTGTGCTTAAAGGGCAGTTTCTACCGGAGTCAACATGGCAGCCTCATGCAAAAAGTTCTGAGAATGTGCATTCGTGGCCCGCTCAGTCCACAAGGCCTTTGCAGAGAAAAGTCTTCCTAAAGTAGAAATATGTCGCTGTGGAAGCTCATCTTCAAGACCCGTCTTCTTCTTGATCATTTCAAAAAATATCACTAAGGTCCTGTGAACGAAGGGCTCCCTGTTGTAAAAACTTGATCCTCCACAGTGGACAAAGTGTCTTTCGAGAACCAATACATACAAATTTATCCGTTAGAAAAAAGTATATATATATATTTTTAGTCTGCTTGTCTTTAAAGTGACGCAGACAAAGAGCACAGTATAGATCATGAACGTCCTCTCGTAGCTGGAAAGGGGCTTTAGTGTGATCTCAGTCTGTTATGACTTTGAAAGAGGCTGCGGTGTGGTCCTCTTCCTCTTACTTCTTGGTTGACTGGCGGTATGTTGCCGTGGCCCCGCCCCCTGAGGAGCTGCTGCTCCCATAGCCATTTGCTGCTGCTGCATTTGGTGCTGCAAGAATTGCAACTGTTCAGTAGAAACAAAGAGAAAACACATCAGGAGAGTTTCACTAAAATAATTAAAGATCGTATTTGTTATGCGTACAAGCATTTTGCATGGTTAATAGTAATATTAAACAGACTCCCTCACTGAAATGGGAATCCAATTACACTTTTACGATGCTTTGCGCCACCGTGCTGCGGGTTAGTGAAACCGAACTAAAGGCTGATATGTACGACATTCAAGAAGAGTTTGCAGTGAAATATAGAAAAAAGGTTAATGGTTTGCGGAGGGGAGGGGGAGGAAGTGTTGGGGAGTGAGGCAGGATGCAGTCAAGCAGCACCAGTGTTGTCTGGAGACAAATGAATGACTGAGATCCCAGCAAAACAAACATGCAGCTTCACAGTTCTGCCCAGAGAGGAAGTCAACTTAATCTATAATTCATGTCTGCAGTGGAACAGCCTATTATTTATTTCATGATGCAACCAGGAAACTTTGAAAAGAACAAAAGTATCATCCTGTGGCTAAGATCTGTGTAAGAACATGCCTGCTTTTTAGTTTGACACAGTTGCTGCCATTGAAAGCGTTGGTGTTGGTTGCTGTGGTCTTCATCAAAACAGTGTATCACTAACAGAACATACGACAGAATGGCGTGGCTCTTGCACAGTAAAATGTGGTATCCGAGGATTTACATAAAAACTGAACCTTAGATGACACTTTTAACTAGGGGGGTGTGGTGTATAAAAAGTCAGTATTTTACATGCAATAAATAGCAATCAGTGAAATCCCTGTTTGAAATACGAGGAAGGATTTCTTACAGAGGAATTAAATTCTGAGGGCTGCAGTGAATAGTGACTAATAGTGACTACGTATTAGATTCAAAATTATTGAAGCAGTTTGAATAAATGCTAAATTGAAAAACATTTACAGCTTGCAAACTTTACATATTTTGTCAATCAAATATTTGTGTTTGTACTCACTATAAATATTCTTACAATAAATATTCATTTCACTGATCAGCGGCGTCCAACAGTTTATGTAAAAACTGGTTCACACACATTCTTATACAGTTGTCCCTCGTTTCGCGGACTCACTCTATTGCAGTTTTTCAAAGTAAGATTAGACATGACGCTCGATTGGCTGATTGATGGATCGTTTTATTTAAAATAAACTATTTTAAATGTTTTGCCCCATGTGCAGTAGGGAAGCTCCCTCCTGCATTTCTCTGTGCTGCATCAGCTTTGTGAAGGGTTAACCCTATGATGTCCTACTGCGCTTCGCTTCTCTACAATTTAAATAATGTAACATTTAAAATAAACCATGCTGCATGGGTTGTTTATTTTAAATTAAAAAATTAAATTGTTTATTTAAGGAAGGAGATTGGAAGTAACAGGAGTGTGATTGCAGCCTGGCACATGTCTTGACAAAGTTTACTGAACTTGGACTATTGTAGCCTATCCCTACTTCATGGGGGGTGACGGGGATGGAACCCCGTGATAAACAAAGGACTACTGTACTTCTAGAAACAGGAATGCTATCTTCACTTGGCCAGCAGAATGGGGCACACCTGGCAGCCATCATTAATTACATGTTGCAACAATGATGTTTAGTCTAGAACATTAAACCCATTATCCATCAATTATCTTTTACTCGCTTCTTCCTTTTCGGCTCACGGGTCACTTGTGCCCATGTCCAGCAGTCACTGTGCGAGAGGCGGGGGACACTGGACAGGTCAGTCCATCACAGGGACACAGAGACAAACCACTCACACCTAGAGACAATTTAGAGTTACCAATCAGCCTAACATGCATGTTTTTGGTCTGTGGGAGGAAACTGGAGTACTCGGAGGAAACCCACGCATGCACGGAGAGAACATGCAAACTCCACCCAGAAAGGCCCCCAGACGGGATTTGATCCGACAACCTTCTTGCTGAGAGGTGAAGGAATTCAGTTTGGATGTTCAAATGAGCCAGGCGTCTCTTGAAGCAAATATGGTTTATTGAAAAAGATACAGGTTAACAGAATAAGCAGACATCATTTGATCAATATGCATATACGATCAGAGGATTCGTTGAACAGACCTGTCGCTCGAAGTCTCGTCAAGGAATGCCTGCTCCCCCCTTCTTGGTGTGAGATATCATAAAATGTTTTGGGCTCTTGCTGTTGTGTTATTGGCCAGCCGAGCTGATAACGATGGTTGCCACAGCGACTGAGATTTATAGCCGGGCCAAGGTCTCTCTGCAGTGACCTGCATCAGATTGTGTGTGCCTCTTTGTTTAAGCATAAGAGTCTAAGAAGAGTTTAGATTCAAACTAGTTTCCTTTGACATTTATGTTTCTCCTGTGGACATTCTGTGTCATGAACTAAGTGTGTTGCATAAACTAAGTGTATGTGTTTATACTAAAGATGTACCTGTTATTTCAGCCAAATTCTGTGTCTGCTTGCCCTTCCCCCCTGTGGAACGTGTTGGCCTCCGAGAGTTGCCCAAAGCTGCAGATCTGTTCAAAGCTGCACACCGGTAAGATTAACATGTGCACAGTGCATTAAGCATCTAAACATGATTGTATAAAACCTTTGTGATTACATGAAACACAGTTGTGAATGAGAATATAAGTTTAATCATAATAACGTATATAATGGTGATTTATCCTTCATCTCCCTCTCTCGACCTAACGAAGATAGGTCGAAACCACCTGCACAACTCCAGGTGGGCCCCCTGAAGAGGACCCCAATCCCAACACCACACCAAAACAACCAATCACCCAACAAAAATCAAGGCAATGTAATTAAACTATCAAAATCAACTAAATCCAACCCAAACCCCATCTGACTCCAAAACTAACCACTAACCAAACACCAAATTAATCACATGCCAGTATCTATACCAGCCTAATCTATGAAATCATAAAAGGACAAATGCAAACACCACCTTCACTCCATCGTCCCCCCTCGGACTCCTCCATGAACTACTCAACACCTCCACAGGTATTTAACACAAAAAATCAACCAAATCTAACGCAACCTCCATCTGACTCCACAACTAATCATTAACCCAGCCACAAATCACTCCACCAAAACATAAGAGGACCAATGTGATCATCCCTTTAACCTCATCAACACTCCAGGTACCTGGACTCGGCCAAATACATGTGATCCCTCTCATCAAGCAGAGAACTGCGTCCGGCCTCTCTCTGACTCCAAAAACAACACGATCATCATAGAATTACTGTGATTAAGACAAAAGCAACACCTCACCATTTCATCTCCAAACACCTCCTCGCCACTATAGGTATCTGTTCTCTGCCAAATATAGGTGAGTTCGCGCAGCAGGCGATGGCCTGCACCCCGCCTGCACCAGGGGAAACGCCGTCCCAAAATCCTCCACCTCCTTGGAAGTAATCATCTTCGAGATCTTTGCCCATGCACAAGGTGTCACACACCCCATAAATAGGCAGAACAGAACCAGGATCGCTAGTGGCAAGGCCAAGAGCTTGACCAGCACCTGAGGCCATGACCCTCTCGTGAACCAAGACAGTGCATGCCACAGCCCTGTATGCGCCTCCTCCGTCTGATGCTTCTGAAGCTCACTCAGATGGCGCAGGGCCACTGTCACCCTGACCTGCGGATCTGCAACAGACTCATCAGGTATAAAGGTACAGCAGGTGTTATTATCAATCATCTCACACACTCCATTAACAGATGCCTTAAACAAATCCAGCAGCAATCTATGATGTAAGGACACAACATGCATGGCCCACCACTCTGCAGAGGTGGTCCCTAACACCTGTACCGACTCATACATGAACATTCCAAATTGGTAATCTAAAGCTTCCACGCGCAACAGGTGGTCCCCGACTTTCGATCCCGGGAAGAAGCTACGCTTCCATTTCACTGGGACCTCTGAACCCCAAGAAGACTCGTGCTGACTGACGTCAGAAGTCTTTGCCCGTCCCACATAATGAGAACCGTTACTCAAAGACACCAGGTACGACCCCTCTGAAACTGCAACCGGTGCACAGCACCCAGTCCAGTTCGCTGGCAAGGCCAGGAATACCTGATGTCCACACAGCCAAGCCAGGGCCTCAACCGGATACGTGCCATTACTGCCAGGCACCCCCATGAACTCCCTTCCTGGANGCTAACGACCTTCGTCTTCAGCTAAGGACTGATAACAGGCTGTTATGAGTCCACTTCGAATGAGCGTAAGCTCAAACTTTGTTATTCCTTCCTGGAATAAATTATCTTGAGCCAAAAAGCCACGACTGCCACGGCTTCTGCCGACGAAAGCGAGTATCACCGACACCGACAAGGTAAACACATGTGGAGTCCAGCTTGGACTTGCGGGACCGACGACTCGTCAGTCCAAAGCTGATCACAGCTCTTTACCAGAACCGAGGCGGACGTCTTAAGGTAAAGGAGCCGCTGTTTGCTTGCTGGAGGTGTGATGATATCTTAGCTGGACGCGTACGGAAGAGTGTCATCTGGTTTCATAAATGCAAGATAAACTTCCTCTCTTAACCTCCCAATTCTTCTTAAATCTTTCCTCCTCTCTTTTCCCTCAATTCTAAGCTGGAAACTATTTTAAGCTAAAGAGCCCACAGACTAAATATGTTAACATCCAGTATTGAAGTCTGTTGTGTTGAATTTAAGTGTGCTGACGTATTAAATTGAAAGAAAGTGAAATCATGTCAATCAAGTGTAATGGTGTTGATTTTAGTTGATTTATTTTAAATAAATGGTAGTGTCGCCTGGCATACCAAACTAAGTCAATGTCCATTGTCACTCTATAGCTCTGTTTATTTATCCATCATAAAGATCACAGAAATATTGGGTAAACTGAAAAAGAAAAGAATCCGTGAAATTACTATTCAATCTGAATAAGTAAATTAATTAAGGTAAAGAGGTCAGTATTAATAGTGACCTCCTCATAATCCTTTACATCTGGTGGCCGTACGAGTTTTCTGAAAGATTATTCATAAATCTGTGATCTCTCATGAACTGTAACGTCATGTTTGCATAAGAGGATCCAAGTTTTAAACTCTGAGGATAATAATTTTTGGCTGAGGTGTTCAAAACAGGCAGATTCTGCATGTTTTTATCATTTGAGGCTGAGGGATTGTTATTCGTTCAACTCGTTTACACGCTGTTGGAAGCTTTTAGGTGAGGTTTTTGTCAGCCCGTGGTCTGTGGGGGTTCTGGTTCCGGTCCAGTTCACACAGACTCCTGTACAAAGCTTTGTTTGACCGCCGAGTCAAAAGCCTGAAAGCTATAATTAACATCTAAAAGATTGCTGTGCTGGTATTTTACATAACTGTTAGAACGGTGTTGGATAGTGGTTCTGTTCAAACCCCATTTCTGCTCCCTTAAAGTGGACGGAACCGACCTTGAACGCGGCTCTGAAGAGAGTCCGTGTTGTGTTACAGTTGAAGTGCTGTGTTACTGAGCGTAGCTAAGTGTGCCTGTTTTAATTGTGATTGCCACGTTTCAGAGTTTTGGGGAGTTAATTTGAAGCGTTTGAGTTGATTACGAGTCTATCGTTACAGAAGCCCTCCAAAATTTTATAGGTACAAATCCCTATATATAATTTTACAGAATTGATCCACCCCTTAATTGGTAATTGTAGCTGATCTAAACCATGATAGCTTACATACCAGGTGCATATAGGTAGGGCCTAATGTAAAATCCCAATCATAAGCCCACCTAAAAACCACATAATTGCATGACACATAGAACCAGAGTGGCACTGACTGGAAGCCAACCAGCCAACAACCTTCGATGTGGGGACCTGCAGCTCCAACGCTTGGTCTTCAACCTCCATCCAAGGGTCGCCTCCTCTGCGTCAATCGAGGGATCCCCTCTACATGCTGATTATAAAAACAATTGTTGCTGATGAAATCGCCAACTCTAATCGATATGGAATTATCGTTGTGGAATTACCGCTGTGGATTATAAGACTTTGTTTTCCAAAGGATCATAGACTTTGTTTTCCAAGAGTTAACAGACTCAGTTTTCCAAGGGATTTCAAGCTTTCCGCTATGGGATTATAATTTTGATTTTTCTTTTCCACTTACTGGATTACTTCAAGATCAAAGACAGTTCAAGGTTTCCTTTCGTGTTGGACCCCATCCCCAAGGACTGGCGATGGCTTCCAAAAGGGGGGAGATGTAGTGGACCTACCCAGGGTCAAACTAAGGTTTTTGAACTGTCCAGTGATGACCTTTACTGACCTCTCAGTAAAGCAAGACATTTACCACAAAATCATTCCATTAGTTGTAATCTGAGAATATAGTCACCAAAAGAGACTATTTCTGTCTTTGATTTTAGGCTGATGTGATCAAAAGAATAACTTTTGTCATTTTCATGATATATGTTATATGCTGTTATTCTTTAAATGTGAAACATCAATGTGTCATTTCTGCAAGTGAAAAGGTGTCAAAGTTCAGCTAAAATGTCAAACTGACTTACACTGAAATTGTTTTTGTCGAGTTTCAGCTAAAACTCTCATCTAGCGTCTGAAAGTCTCTCACTCAGATACTTTTCCTAAACAATTTCCTTCTCTGCGCTGAATTTCACCTTGAATAGTGATAACAAGTGGACCAATGAAAAAGAGACAAGTTTCTCTCCTCTCTGTTCCTTTTTTAAGTTCTAAGCTGTTGCTGGAACGGCAGAGTTTCTGGGAGCTTCAAAGACATGAAGACGTCCCAAAGAGCTGAATGAATGCCTGTCACCCGCCAAGGACAGTCATTCGGCTAAGGACTAAATAACAGGCTGTTATGAGTCCACTTCGAACGAGCGCAAGCTCAAAACTTTGTTTATTCCTTCCTGGAATAAGTTTATCTTGAAGTCAGAGGCCAGGAGCTGACATATTCTCTGATGACCAAGCGGAAACCAGGAGACGTTGAAACGTAAACTAGAACCAGTTTTGGACGTGCTGGGACTAAAGGACTCTGCGCATCTGAAGGCTGGTGTCATTTCTTTATCAGACTCGTCGTCGAAAGGTAAAGAGCTGTTTACAAAACGTACCTGGATTTTAGCAGAAGTCGGATGGAAGTGTCACTTTTGGTATCATGCTCAAGATAATTTCCTTTAAACCATCTCCCATCTTCCTCCTATCTTTTTCCCTCAATTCTAAGCTGGAAACTATTTAAGCTAAGGAGCCCTCAGACTAAATATGTTTAACATCCAATATTGAAGTCTGTTGTGTTAAATTTAAGTGTGCTGACGTATTAAATTGAAAGAAAGTGAAATCATGTCAATCAAGTGTAATGGTGTTAATTTAGTTGATTTATTTTAAATAAATGGTAGTGTCGCCTGGCATACCAACTAAGTTAACGTCTTTGTCACTTAATGGCCTTGTTTATTTATCCATCATAAAGATCACAGAAATATTGGGTAAACTGAAAAAGAAAAGAATCCGTGAAATTACTATTCAATCTGAATAAGTAAATTAATTAAGGATAAAGAGGTCAGCTTAATACTGACCCCTGTTAAAATCCTTTAGTTACATCTGGGTGACACTATATGTGTTTAAAGACACAATATATGGTCTCCCTCGTGTTTCCTTCATCGGTAATGTTAAGCTTGTGTTACAATTTCTCACATCTGCTCCATGTGTCAGTTTCCCTCTGCTGTCCAAAACCCTCTCTGTCCACTGAAATCACTTCCCTCTCCGACCAACACCTGCGCCTCCTGTGTTTTTTATTTCATCCTGCAAATTTGTTCTCGCCTTGTCATCAACTTGTGCTCTCCTCATCTCTGAAAGCTTGTTCTTACTTAATTGATCTTATCTGCACTGATTAACGGTCCAATTTCTGCGGCTTAGCTATAATCCTGGATTTCAACTCAGCCGTTGTACACCCCCGACTCCCAGAAAGGCATTACCTTGAGGAGAACTGCCATTATTTATCTAACCTTTAAAACCCAATATGAATAATTGTGGTGACACCAATTTTACCTGGGAAAATATTCACAAACTCATTTTGCTGTAGGCCTCTGGATGAGAGCCTTGTTATTTTGTATAAGAGCCTTCTGGAACCGGGAGGAGCAGACAAACAGAGCCCACAAATCAGTATTAACCTAATAATTATGTGACCTGCGGTGGCATGTCCTACCTGCCCTTATGTGTATCATTAACAATGCCCCTTCACGTTTGTATCATGAGACTGAGGCTCACTCCCGACTCAATATGTGATCCTAGCCAGGCTGACACCTCACTGGTCGCTGGAAAGGGTGACTCCAGACAGCTGTTTCACTTGCTCTGGTCGCGTGAGCTTGTCCATTGTTCAGCTTATGTCAGCTTCAGTGACACGCCACCTCGTTCTGGTAGCTGTCTCCTGCAGGGTGCCCCACGCCCTGATTTCACTTGATTTCACGTTGTGTTTGCTGACTTTGACATCTGTTTATGTCCTGGACTGTTCTTTTGTTCAGGTTTTTGCTTGAACCATGGCTGAGGAAGTTCATGATGACAGTTCTTTGCTTTTTGTTTCTTTAACTGTCTTTGTCTTGTGTCCATTCATGAGTGAGAGGTCTTTCCCCCACTGACTGGCAGCTGTCACTCGCCGAGTCACAATGAACCAGAGTTACTGTCTGCTTTTCGCATTAAATCTTAATTGAATCATAAGCGCTAACCACAATCTCCTGATACCAAACGTAAGGGTATCATGCATAATCCTAGCTCATGGCAAATAACATTATGTGTGTGGTAAAAATAAAGGTCTGCCTGTCTTCTGCTCCGTTTCCACCAGCTGCGTGCTGTTAGGCTGTGAAAGAAAAAAGAAAATAGTCTAACGCCAATATATATTGTTTAACCAAAATTCAAAAGCTATATCTGTCTCATTCGGCTTTTGTCTCCAACCAAACACCTCTCTCAGGATCTGGTCTGCACAACGGGTTTCTTACCCCTAATTTAAAGTCAAAAGCAAAAATTTACAAAAAATTCTTACATCAAATTGAAAGTGAATTTAACCTCGACCCCAGACTGTCTCACATCTCTCTAGAACTCTCGTGTTCGTCTAATTGATGCTCTTAAAATTCCCAAAGTAAGCCTTTTGCTCTGTGGCTGATTTCTAGATAATGTTTCACCTCACCTTCCTGATCGTCTCTCTGGTACTTCCACAACCCCTGAGTGGCCCCCTCTCTCTCTTGGGCCCGATCCTACCTCCTCCGTCTCCTGTCTTCTGTCTCAATTTCCTGTTTGCTCTCCCTCCTGAGTCAACATCCTCTTCACTTTCTTGATCACCACATCTCCCTCAGTCTTCGCCTTCCTGCACCTCTCTTCCAATATGAATCTTTTCATATCATTCCACATTTTTCTGGCTGCTCCTCTGTCAGCTCCAAGTCATCTCTGACAACATCTCTTCTGTCCTTCCACTGAACTTCCCCACATCTTCTGTCTGACCGACTTACTGTTTCCCTTTTCTGTTTCCCAACTTTCTTTTTGCTGACTTCTGACACCACTTCACCTTTCCCTTTCTTCTCACTTTCTCACTCCCCTCCGTCTCTGCAACTTGCTTCAACCTCCTACAGGTGGCACTGTTTGCCTGCTCTTCTCCCTGCCACCTGCTGCTTTGAATTTTCTTTTAAATTGAACTGTTTTCTGTGTGCCCTAATTTCTGTACAGTGTCCGCAATTAAGAACAATTCTTCTAGAAGGTCAATCTGTTTTAGCTGTTCATCATAATTATTAATTAACTGTTGATAGTCTGCTACCGTTTTACAATGTGCTATCTCCGTTCCAATTTCATAGAGCTTTCGTTTGTCTTGTTTAAATCTGGTTAGAACTAAATTAGCGAAATTTCCTGTTGATCCGTCTGCTTCCTCAACAATTTTTGATGCAAGTTCGCTCAACTTGTTACCCCTCTCTGTCTTTACGGTTAGTAAAAGTCTGATATTTGCTCGGATCCTAAGCAATAGTTCACAAATGTTTCCTTGTTCCTGCATTTTTTTTCTACCTTGCATGTGTGCCATAAATTGCCTCTCAAAACATTCACCCAAAAGCTTTATTTCACAATTGTTTCTCCCATCCACTGAGTTCTTTTGTGTAACACAGTAAAAAAGTCTGCAAAAGTCTGAGGTGCACCTTCTGTGTTCAGGCTTTTATTTCTGTGTTAAACAACAGCTCCCTCTGTCGGACGCTCATGGCAGCACCACACACCAGTCACATGAAGAACACCTTCATCACACACATCTGAGTCCACACAAACATTTACCAAACAATTAAAAATTCCTAATTTGAAACTAATTGAGATCTCTTTTCCCTAAAATGACGATTCACATTAAAAACTTAAAGAAAATGTGACGCAAAGTATTTTAAAACGTATTAAACACAAGACCAGATCATGCACCCTCTCTGGGGTTGTTTTCTCTTTTTTTTTTCTACAGACCTCTGCGGTCACCTCCCCCAGTGCGATTCCACTGCGCTAGTTTGCAAGTCTAGCGCAAGGCGCTCTGGGAGATGTAGTTTTCACCTCACGCGTGACTTCCGGCGACCCCTCCACGACGCCAGGCATCGGTTACGTACGACCTCCAAAACAAGCTGCGGCTGTCCAACTAGTCACGATCGGCCGTGAAACAAGTTGAACGACCTCACCAGCTACTCAAAGGATCGAACGCACCGGAAACGCTTTTCTAAACAAGACAGTGAAACAAGTCTTCGTGACTCCCGCTACTCACGCGACGAACGGATCCGCCCCTCGTGAAACAAGCGGCCACAAATGGCTACTCACGGCCTGAACAGAAAACGTTTATTCCCCAAAAGTAAGTAATTAGAACCTCAACGTTCAATCGCCCCGTGATTACTTTAATCAGACGTGTGCGCGCCCCACACGCTCTCCTCGGCCGCTCTCGGGCGGGGAGGGGCCGTAGCCCACTGGTCCCGAACCGAACAGAACCGGCACTCGTCTGCTTACTCTGAAACCAGCATCTGTGAACTACTTTTAACCAACCAAATTATTTATTTTAACTTAACAAGAGTCCTTTATCTCGAGAGACTCTCGTGTACTTCAGTGCAGTAAATTTGGATATTAGGCCAAATTGTTGTTTTGAATAATTCACGGTATCAACTTACCTTTCTGTTGTTTTGGGCCCACTGCACTCAGAGTCCACGAGTTCTGCTCGTCTATTTCAACAGGCCACCTGGTTCATCACGTCGGCTGGTCACCAGAACTGAAGGAATTCAGTTTTGGGTGTTCAAATGAGCCAGGCGTCTCTTGAAGCAAATATGATTTATTGAAAAAGATACAGGTTAACAGAATAAGCAGACATCATTAGATCAATGTGCACACGATCAGAGATTCGTTGAAACAGACCTGTCGCTCGAAGTCTTCTCAAGGAATGTCAGCTCACCCCTCTTGGTGTGAGATATCATAAAATGTTTTGGGCTTTTGCTGTTGTCTCATTGGTCAGCCGAACTGATAACGATGGTTGCCAACGCAACTGAGATTTATAGCAGGGCCAAGGTCTCCTGCTTGTGACCTGCATTAGATTTGTGTGTGCTCCTTTGTTCCAGAGGAGTTTAGATTCAAACTAGTTTCCTTTGCTATGTTTACATTTATGTTTCTCCTGTGAACATTCTGTGTCATGAACTAAGTGTGTTGCATAAACTAAGTGTATTTCTGATGATGTAATAAAGATGTACCTGTTCTTTAGATCAGCCAAATTCTGTGTCTGTTCGCCCTTCCTCCCTCTGGAATGTGTTGACCTCCTAGAGCTGCTCAAAGCTGCAGGTCTGCTCAAAACTGCACACCGGTAAGATTAACATGTGCACAGTGCATTAAGCATCTAAACATGATTGTATAAAACCTTTGTGATTACATGAAACACAGTTGTGAATGAGAATATAGGTTTAATCATAATAACGTATATAATGGTGATTTATCCTTCAAGTGTAACTGCTACTTTCTCTTTGCGACTTTGCTTATTGCCTACACGACGCTGCTGGCCCCCCTCTTTGACTTCGATACTTTCCTGATCCTGCTCTCAAGGTGGAAGTTTTTCGCTGACCCCCCGCTGATAATGTAAACATCTCCCGTGGAGCTTTTGTGTCAACCACATGCGCGCAGCCCGCATGCGCGGACAGTCTGACATTTCACGTGTCACGCTGCTCAATATAACAGTTTAACAATAATAAACAGTATTTATGTTGGCGTGGGAGATGTAAATTTATCTGAACTACAGTATCTATCTGGACTCGTTACATTTTTTAAACAGTGCGTAACGTGCTGTGAAAATGAAGACACCAGGTTTATTTTTTATTTATTTATTTATTCAGCACCACAAAGTTTACAACACAAACACTGAGAATTAAACTGAACACACTATTAAAACACGTGAACCGAACTGTAACTACGTTAATGAACTGGACTCTTGCTGTGTGTTCATCTGGACCCATCAGAACCTCAGAACCATCAGCCTGTTGGAACGACAGCTTCTCCACCTGGCAGAAATAAATAAATAAATAAATAAATAAAAACTCCGTTGTTGTGTGATCAAAGTAAACACAAGCAAACATTATATTAAAGGGGACCAAATGTAGGATATATAATTTTTTGTGGTTTATCTGTGGGCTATCCAGACCATTTTGAGTCAATTTTATACACAAAATAATGCTTAGATAATAAAATATCCCCTTTCTAATTCTGCCAAATTTCACTTCCGTTCTAAACGACCGGTTTATGAATAATGAGGTCTGAAAGCCACGCCCTACAAAGACCTATTTACATTAACTACGCCCTCTGCAACAGCCAGTATCTCTAATATGTTGTTATTTTAAAATTAGCTCTTTTTTATTACTCATTTGACTTACTGTTAGTGCTAGTAGCTTAAGATAACTTACCAAAAGCCCTCTGCGCGCGCCGCCATTTGCAGCTCCTTTTTTTAGCATTAGCCTCGAATAGCTTTTCCTCCTCCGAGCGGGCGGTGTTAGCTCCGCTCGTTGCATGCGGCGCTTTTGGGAGCGATCGATCGCTGCTTCAGTCCACACACAAAGTTCACAGAATGTCTCCAGTTAATTTATCCGCATGAGGCAACCTTTGACCGGACCCCCGGACCTCAAAAGTCAGTAGCTCCCAACAACTCACGCACGCAGATGGTGTCTTCGCCGGCGGTCTGCAAAACAAAAGGCTTAAAAAAAAAAAAAGAGATGCCGCGACCGGGAGGCGAACCCATGTCCTTCGGATGACAAGTCCGGTTCACTACCTCTGGGCCAACCGGGCAGTTATGCAAAAAGCAGTCTTTCATCGTATAAGAAACAATCACAACCACCTACATTTAGAACGCTGAAGTTTTGATTAGATTTTGATGAAGTGAAAGGTATTCTTAAAATAAATAAGTTGCTAATCTGAAAATATATCGATCAGTGGTGCTTGATGGTACAGACTGTCGCCCCGCGAGAGTGTGCACAGTTTTCTGCCGGCTGCGCGTTGGGAGCGATATTACACTAAAAATTGAACTAAAACGTAAAAATAACAATTATAAAGTATTATTATGTCGATGTATATATCTAGTCTCACCCCGATTTCTCCGAAACAAAAGGCTTTAAAAAAAAGGGGGGAAAAAAAAGATGCCATTGACAGGATGCGATCTCCGCTCTCCTGCGTGGCGCTCAAGTGTCGTAACCGCTCAACCAAACTGACAGTTGTGCAAAAGTAGTCCTTCATCATATAAGAAACAAGTCCAAACCGCGAGAGTGTGTGTGCACAGTTTCAACGAGACAGAGTTCATTCAAACAAGGTAATAAAACATTCTGGTTTTACTCGAGATGTGCTGCATGGCTGGAGCAGGGCAAACCCCTAGCCCCCCGGGGGCTAAATAAATGAATAAATGACCGCCAGGTCAGCTCCTAAACCGCTAGGCAACCGTGACATCTTTTATACTCAAGTGGGTGGAGCATCACCAGGGGTTGCTAGGTGAGGGGCTGGACTCAGGTTTGAGGTGATTGGCTACGGTTTGTGACGTCACAAACCGCAGGAAGTGTGAAACGAAGCGTTTTTAATCACAGACAAATAAATCTACTTAGAGTAAATAAACCACTGGGTGCATTTTTTTGGCACAAGGACTGTTTTTTTATGAAGTAAATACCCAAAGTTGAGTAAAAAAACATTAAAAAGTGAATTTTGCATGTGTGGTCCCCTTTAAGAACGTTGATTTACCTGCTGTAAGTCAGCTGTTTATCACAGAGTAAAGTCCGGTTCTGGTCCACAGTCCACTCAGCGTCTGGTGTGCAGCTTGTTAGATGAAGAGGTCCCGCTTGGTGTCAAATCTGTCGACTCTTATCCAAAATCCAGCTTTAACTTATTGTTAACTTGTTGTTAGCTCAACTTTTAGCACAAAAGAAAGTAGCAGACTGCCAGCAGAGTGAGGCAGCACGCATGCGCAGTGGGTGAAGGTTCAGCAGCACGCATGCGCAGTGGGTGTAGGGGGGGCATGAGGGAGGGGGGAGATTCGAGCAGATCCGTGTCAGATCCGTGTCAACGCAAAACTTTTAAACTAATTAACATGCCCATAAGTTCCGTTTCCCCCCCACAGTGTCCGTGTAAACAGGGCCGTAGTCTCTCCAGTGTTTCCTTGGTCTCCCCTGAGGTTTCCTCCCAATCAGACATGCTCCAAGCACCTCCCTAGGGATGCAACCAGGGAGCATCCTCATCAGATGTCCAAACCACCTCAACTGGCTCCTCTCGATGTGGAGGAGCAGCGGCTCTACTCCGGGTCTCTTCTGATAACTGAACTTCTCACCCTATCTCTAAGAGAGAGTCCAGCTACCCTGCAGAGGAAACTCATTTCAACCTCCTGGATCCACAATCTCATTCTTTCAGTCACTACCAGAGTTCATGACCACAGGTGAAGGTAGGAACATAGACCGACTGCTAAACAGGGAGCTTTGCCTACAGCTCCACTCCTTTTTCACCACAACGGACCGGCACTAAGTCCACAATACTACAGATGCTGCACCAGTCTGTCTGTCAATCTCATGCTCCATTCTTCCCTCACTCGTGAACAAAACCCTGAGATACTTGAACTCCTCCACTTGAGGCAGAACTTCACCCTTGACCTGAAGAGAACAATCCACCCTTTTCAGACTGAGGACCATGGCCTCAGATTTGGAGGTGCTGATTCTCATCCCAGCTGCTTCACACTCAGCTGCGAACTGCTCCAGTGAGAACTGGAGATCACGGCACGATGACGCTGTTACGAGTTCAAAGGTTGAAGGAAGCTCTGAAACGAATGTGCACGTTATTTGTAGTTTATTGTACATATAAGAATAAACCTTGCAGCTGCAACACAGACCTCACTCTGATCACAAGTCCACACACACATCTTCGAAGGCAGGGCCACGTTTATAAACCTCTGGATGTCGTCATCGGCCGTGGAACCACCCTGGGACTGGGACTGCCTTGGGAACGCCCTACTCTACCACATGGCCTTCCTTTCTGCCAATAAACTATCAGCTCAGTGTAAACATCTAGTGTTGGGTCTGTTGAATTATGCAGGCGTGTAA